>VYZQ01029837.1:3874-15044 GCA_013400655.1 Mystacornis crossleyi
TTGTTCATCTGCGCCCAAAAAACCTGCACAGGCTCGCACACAACCGCAAAAAAAAAAAAAAAAAAAAAAAAAAAAAAAAAAAAAAAAAAAACCTGCTTGTAATCCAGTCCAATTTAATAACCAAAAATTAAGCTACTTCCCTTTCCCTTGACTTGACTTGCTCAGAATCCTGTTGTTCTTGTCCTGAAAGCAGATGCCATCAATCAGTGCCAGCACTGTTTCCTGATGAGCCTGCTGTTCTTTCTCCCAGGGCTGGCAGGCTGACACTGTTGGGAGCCACATGGCAACACGAACACCACTGAAACTCCTTTTGGGGCCCACAGGTGTACAAACCCCACACGTACACAAATGTACAATAGAAACACCGTGTCCTGTCAGCACGGGTTGACACTGTTGCCTAGAACCTGGTTTTCAAATAAACAGAGCATTTGTTTTCATAGCTGGAAGTGTAAAGTGAGCCACAAAAGGATTAGGCATAAGCCTCCCTTTTTCGCTGGGACACAAAAATCTGTGCTCTTTGTGATTTTGGCAGCAGATGCTGACGTGGTGACTATCAAATACAGAGATTAAAGACGATAACACAAACACATAACCTCGTCAAGAGAAAACAAGAGAAAACCCTCCTACCTCCCTTCTGCTTTACTCACATCTGTCTGCAGGACCACGTAGGCTTCCAGCCCCTAAGAATGCCTGTGTCAGCAACCGTCTTTAAATTATGAGCATCACCACCTCTCCAGTCAATGCCAAGACCTGTCAGCTTTAGAAATAAAACTGTTCTGTGAAAGAGCTTGTTGTTTTATTACTTCTTCACCTGGCATAACAAAATTTCCCTTCCCATTTGCACAGTTTTTCATAAGCAGGTAGTCAAGGTGAGGTGCTGCCCTGCAGTAGTTCCTCTGCTGTCTGCACTTTTCACATTCGGGACCTCAAGACATGTCTCAAATATTAATCAGTGAGAGTATCACTTTCTGAAGAGTTATACAGTAAGGAAAATGACGTTTGAGAGGGAACGCTTGGATGCAGACAAAATGGATATTTCACAAGTACACTGAGCCAGTTCTCCTCAATTCTGTTCCGTATCCACAGCAATAGGAACCAGGAATTGGTCCTTTTGATCCTTGTATGTTGTTCACAGGTGACTCAGAGAAGTGTCTCCTGAGGCTCCTCCTAGGTTAACTAAGCCTGGGTTAACTGCAGTAACTTGCCTTCAGCAATTCTTTTCAAGCCAAAGTAACACCAGATGTTCAAACTAAGCACAGCATTTATTTAGAATGTGATCCAAGGGCTGATGCTTTCAAAATGCTCTTAGGTTTGTGTTAGTGGCCTATAAAGAGAAAAACCCAATCAACAGCTTCTTAGAAATCTGCACTATAGAATAGGATATATATGCTGACTACATGCAGACATTAAAATTTTTAGCAAGCTCCAAAGAGATCTCCAGGATCCTCTTGCCTTGCCAAAAGCCTCACCCAGCCATTTCTGCATGAGGCATATAACTTCTATGTGAGCTGTTCTGTATCTTATTTTAAAAGATACTGATCTTGATTTAAAGATTGGAGAATTCCCTGTGCCCCTAAGGTAAGTTACTCTAATAGTTAATTATGCTCTCGGAAAAAAAATAAAAACAAACCAACAAGAAAAAGAATCCAAAACCAAAAGAATACAACACCAAACCAAACAATAAAAAATCCCTTTATTACTTGTCTAAATCTAGCTAGCTTTAGCTTTCAAATGTTGCCTTGCATTCTCCCATTTATTAGTTTAAGACCATTTTGTATCAGAAATCTCTTTCCCATGTAGGTACCTGCACGTTATAATTATGTCAGCTCTTGATGTTTCTGGATGAAGTAAGTAGATTTAGCTCCCTAAAATTTCTCATTGTAATTCAGATTTTTCCCAGCCTCAAGTAATTCCTGAAACTCTTTCCTGCACCCACTCAGATTTTCCAAAATACACTGGGCTGTAGGATTAGGGACAGTACTCTGGTATTACTCTTGTTTTACAGTCCTAATCTCACCTCCCCATGCCTATTGGATGTAAAGACCACACTTTCTGTCTTGATTGCAGCGTCACACTGGGAACACTTGTTCACATGGGTTACCCACCATACCTCGGCTCTGTCAGGAGTCAGTCAGTTCCAGGTTCCAGCAGTCCCTGTTAAAATTCCACATATCACTTTCTCATTTAATTTTTTGGCTGTGTTGGATTTGGCTGTGTGGGAAGATTCTCTGATTGTGAGAGTCTGTCAACCCAAAGAAGTCACGTGGATCTTCACAGTTTAATTCCCTCACCAGAAGTTCTTGTCACCTGAAGGTTATTAAAGGAGCTGTTTTGCTTTTAATTTTGTTGTTTTTGTTGTTATTTTTTTATCTAACAACATTAATCAGCAACATCCATTTTCTGTTCAATGTGTATTTCCTTGCTATACTTATTTCTAGCACTTGTAAATAAGGAACAGAGCAGAAAGCAAATTTAAGGAGAAGTGATATATTTAATATAAAGCTTCTCTCCATTTCCCCTTTTTTGTTTGTTTGTTTCCATCCATAAATTATTTGGTGGTGGTTGTTTAAAAATATAACAATATTTTACCAAATAATGTCACATTCTTTTTCTCTGACAAATTCAAAATTTTTTCCAGGCTAGAAAAAATAAGCTGATTTGGATAAGATACAAGAAGGAAGGATTGATGTTTCTTTTTTATTTTCTTACCACAAGAGGATTGAGTACCAAATTGAGTACGTTTATGAACATGAGAAAGTATGGTTGAAAAACAGTTATAATCTTATTTACCAATTTTAATGCTCATGTTTGAAACCTCTTAACCTCTTTTTAGTCTATCTCTGAGCTTTATATCTAGATTTAATGACAGTAACAATGAGAGTTCCAGCACACAATATCATTACCTTTCCTCATATTTCTGATTTTGGAGTCAACCCTAATAGAGCTTCAACAAGAGACTGTAACCCCTCTGCCACCTGGAATTATCCTCCATGAAAAGTAGCAGGAGAACATTTTAATTCACAGAACTCAGCACTGCTTGTCGTCCAATGCCACTGACCTTGACAGGGACACCTACTCCAATGGTTTCAGAAATTTTATCCTCAAGAGCTCCCCTGACTTCAAGACTTTAGTTCTTTCTCTCCCAGATGGCAACAGCAGAAGAGACCTGAAGCCCCAGATTTAGAGCATCTGAGGATGTGGATACTGAAAATCCTTCGCGTGAAAATGAAGAAAAATGGGGTAATTTTGTTTCTTGCAGTCTGTTCTTGGTTTTAATGCCTCAATTTTCACACAGTTGTTTAATTGAAAATTGCTTCTCCAACACTACCCTGCAAGAGCTGGGGAAGACAGCTGGCATGTGCCCCCTCATGAACAGCTTTCCTGCTTTGGAATGCCCAGAAGTTTCCATCCCAGACCTACTGTGCTATAGGTGCCCCAAGGATGAGAGAGAAATACCTGTTGCAAAGATCTGAAACTGAAGCATCTGCTCTCACCGGGGTCCCAAAATAATGTTCTCCTGGCTGGTGTCCCAGGAGACTGGGCAGACATCATGACAAAAATCTGGAGGAACAGTACTGAGTGGCTTGCAAAAATCAGTGTGGCAGGAAGAAGAGCAGATCACAGGAAAACCGTCCCTCCCCTTAGCCAAAATATGGTGGGTGCTAAGTCTCAGTGACATTTCTGCCCATTTTCATTATTGAAACAATTCTTCTGGAGCTAGGAAAGACTTGTTGGGTTGCTGGCTTGGAAACCAGAGCAGTTATGAACCCTGTGTAGCTTTATCTGCAAGCTGACCCTTGGAAATGACCAAGTGATGATCAGTGCTGACCTTTCTTCTTGGAGCTGCTTTTCAGAGTGGTCAAGCATATCAAAATAGGAGCAACTTTTGTACCTTCTACACAAACCTCTAAGAAATAAATTGCATGGCATCCTTGGAAATATGTATCTCAATGGAATTTGGCAGGAAACTAGAGGGATGACCTCCTTCTATCTATATATGCAAAAACACCTCTTCTGCAAATATACTTCATAAAATTAAATAATGCTGTAGTAATTTCTTTTTGTGTTGGTTAGAGAAGACATTTTCTATTCGGGCATGTGGAATTTTGAAGAATTCTACAGCATCAAGACTGTATCTTCAGTCTCAATAAATACACAAAAAGTCTCTGGCACAATTTGCAATACATGAGATAAAGCAAGCATTTTAAAATACTCATCTTGAAGTGAAAATTAAAAGCGGGATGTAAAATGTGATACTTTACTGAGGAAGGAACTGGAAAACAAGCTTTTTAAATACTCTGTTCAAGTATTTATAAAATTGGAAGCAATAAATTCTATCTTCCCTTTCCTTCTATGTATGATTAAAACAAGAAAAAAGAATCCACGAAATAATAACTTCAAGGTTGTTTTTTGAAGTTCACTCAGCTTTTCAGTGAAAAGCTTTGAAATACATGAAGAATTTTCTTTGGGCCATTTTTGAAACACCAGACAATCAGAATGATTCATTCATCTATCCAATAGAAATTTCTGTAAGCTACAAAATAAAATAAATAGGCCTGACAGAGATACTATAAACATTACACATTTTATAATGCTATGTGTTCTTTTTCTTACACATTCGGAGCGTAAAAAAGAATAGTATACTAGGACTGAGCACATATTCACACTTATCCAACATTCTTAATGGATGCAGTTGAATTATAGTTAATTCCATTAGCGCTGTACTCACTGTTCACACATCCATCTTGTTTCAGCAGTTTCTCTTTATGACTCTTCTTTGTCATAAAACGTGAGGTCCCAAGACCTGATTTGGTTCTTGGAACAGCAGGTGGCCATCCCATCCCAATAATTCAAAACATTACACTGTCAAAATACCTTTCCATTTCTTCAGGATTCTTGAGAGCTTCATTAGTGGCTCTCAAGGCACAAAACAAATGAGTTAAGACCAGAGTGCATGTGAACATCTCAGCATGGACATTACCCAAGTATGATGCTAATAAACATGGTGAATGTTGAAAAAACATTGGCAGCCTCCTAGGCTGATGGAACTAGAGACAGAAAGAAAAAAGCCTGGCACCACCCAATTCATCCAGAAATGCCTTGGTTTCCTGCTATCACTGCTTATCAAAGAATGTTTGCCTTTAGCTTAGGTGGGTGTGAAGGCAGCCCTTTGATTTGCTCCTGTGAAGTAACCCTAGTTCTAGTGCATATTTTGGGTGAAACAAGAATGAGACAAAACCTTGAATAAAAATATTCGCTAGTGAGCTCGATTTAATTTTATTTAAAGATGTCGTTTCAGCATGTGGATGAAAACAGCAATCTGACTTAAAGCAAGACGATGGGTCTTGTATGAAGGCTGGGCACACAATGGGTACCTGAAGGAAGATGGAATCATTTGTGTTTGAGCACATGATCCTTGAGATAAAATGGTTTCAAGCATCATCTGCTCCTTCTGTCAGAGAATTTGACAACTGTGGCCTGTGCCAGACCACAGAAGCCAGCAGAGTCCAAAGATGAATGCAACCCAAGGTTTCCCAGGGAAGAGATATCAACAGAACTTCATTCTAAGGTGAACTGATAACCAGTGTGGCTGACTTGCAAAGCACAAGAGAGGGAAACCAGCATAGTTTCTTGAAGCTGTCCATCCAAACAGCTTGCAAAACCATGATTTTAATCCAGCATTCATCCATAACTTTACAGTCCCATAAATCAATCATCAAGGCTCATTAATAGCTGTGAGAATATGCCAGGTATTTATGCAAGCTGCACTAAGAATTAGTATTTTCCCAATGCTGCATTTGAAGCCGTAGACATGAACTTTACACCAAGAAAAATTTTTTTGCCTTAGAAATATTTTGAAGGTGTGAACAGTCTTTCTAAATTTTAAAGACGGCAAATGCAATATGACCATGCAAATATAACGAAACCAGAAGTATTTGAGGGGGAAAAAAAAGATGGTATCAGAATTTTGGTATATTTTTTCCAACTTGAATTGTGTTTGTATTGTGGTTGTTATTTGTTTGCACACACACATAATGTTTGTGCACATAAATAAGCATTTATGCATAAATTAATATTTAAATATGCATTTGTGTGTTTTTATATATCTACATGTGTACATTTACACATCATATGTGTGTACCTCCATTGAATCATAACATGAACTATTTTATGGGTGAAATATTTTGATTGTTTTACCCAGATTTAAAAATCATTGAAATCATTCCTGCTTAATTAACATATTATGCTCGTTTCTTTTACCTCTTGCACATTTTAAGGTATGCACTAGTACTTTTCTTCTCCTTTATGAGGCTTAACTTCCTCAGGTTTAAGCACCTTTAATTCTTGTAAGTTTTCATCATCAGCTTTTAAGTGTCCCTAAGCACAGGGGCAACTTAATGTCATCAATTTTTTGTCTTCATTTAAACATCCCACCAAAGAATATTCCCTTTCCACTTTTATTTTTCTGCCTTCTTTTATTGCAGCTCTCACGACAGAGACAGGATTAAGCAGTTATCATTTATATACATCATTTGCAGCCAATAAACAAGAGGAATATTTATTATTTCACATAACAATAGCCCTGTGCTTTCTCACAGCCAGCATGTCACCATCCTGCTTTTACTAGAGGTTTTCCTCAAAGTCTACAAACAGC
Organism: Mystacornis crossleyi; assembly: GCA_013400655.1. Lineage (NCBI taxonomy): Eukaryota > Metazoa > Chordata > Aves > Passeriformes > Timaliidae > Mystacornis > Mystacornis crossleyi. The sequence continues at coordinate 10,530 of VYZQ01029837.1, forward strand.
TGAATTCCTTTAGCCCTAAAACACACAGAGAGTGTTTAGTTTTATCTGGAAGGAAACACGAAGGAAGGAAGTCATGGAGCTCGGGTGGTAATATTTCCCTTTCACCCAACTGCCCAAACAGCCACACATTGTGCAAGAAATGGCGATGCCTCCCTAATTATTAGGAGAATTTAGCTTCAAGGACTTCCCTACAGGCACCACTGGGAACAACTTCAGTGTACTTTGAAAAGGACTGAGTAGGGGAAAAAGAAGCATACAAAAGTAAAAATTATAAAAATAGACCTCACTCCATCCAAGTACTGAAACTTCGACTTAATTCTAAGTATAAAAATTATCACATTGCATAAAAATGGGGTCTTTTTGAGCATGAATTTAAACATAGGCAGAACTGCCTGGTGGGCTTAGGATCATAAACCACAAACATCTAATTTAAAAACTATTTTTTTCTCTGTGGATTTAAAAAAGGGAATGCATACTTGTTTCATATAATCTTGTGTTTGGTCTCAGATGATTGCCAATTACCTGCACAGATATCAAACCTGGACTAGCACACTTAATTTCAGAAATGCAATTTTCCCAGGGATTCTCATGAAAACCAAATCTGTGTTACATATGTAAGGGATCCTCGTAAGAGCATTCATGGATATTTGCTTTTAAGCTGCCATTGTTTCACTCAAACTGAGAAAGGCAGTTGTTTTCTCTTTGGCAGCTTGTTTTCTCAATAAATGTAATTATTTGGTGTGCTTTAGAAATATAATTTCTCAAAAGCAGGAACAAACTTCTAATAGCAGAAAGATCTGGCTGGTCCAGTGGCATTTGCCATGTCCTTTATCTAAAGAAGTCTCTATTTCTTATATCAATGCCTGTAGTAAAGTGGGTGAACTTTATCTTCCTGTGCTTGGCCATTGAGTCAAGCTCATCTTTTCATAATTTTTTTTCAGGTGGACTAGAAAAGTCTGCTGCCACATCTCAAGTCAAAGTAAAATGATTGGTGCAGTGATGCTTCTATTTTATTTTTTTCAGTTTGGGGCAAAAATAATTAAATGCAATTCCCAAAAATAAACATTTATCCATGAATTTTTTAATACATGATACTAACCAATTATATTCAATTTCAATAACATTTATTTACTAAAAATAATTGAATATCCAATTAAAAAAAAACCCAAAAAATTAAGGTCAATCATCTTAATTTTACAACAAAGACGGTGAGATACAGAAATTGACATTATCCAAAATCTTTATTGTCTGGTTTTTTTACTTTTCCTACTTTTGTTTTTGTGGGTATTTATGTTCTTGATGGTTTGCATTTAGTGTTTTGGTTTTATTGAATATTCAGTTCTACGTTCTAAAAGAACATCCAGTTTACCTGCTTCATTACCTTAGCACATGTGCACATTTACCACTAAAAATATCTTCTTGTGACAAGGGAATTATTTGAATTTTTTATATTCAAAAATTGTAGGTGGTTTTATTTGTGTTTTAATGCAGAGAAAGCACTGGGAGAGGAGCTCTTCTAGTTTTGTTTCTACCCAATGGAAAGAAATGAGTGGAAACTTTTACAGATTAGGGAGAGACAGAAGTCTTTGGTTAATATCTTTACTTCATCATGTTCCATGATAAATTGGATCTCAGCAGCTGCCTCACACCATATCAGCACCAAGAGTTAAAATCTTTGGTATGGAAAGGCCTCCGACATATTGGGCTAATAAATTTCTTTCCAAGACAAAAATGTTCTTTTTCCACAAGAAAACTAGAATGTGTAAAATCTTATTTTCTGGACTGTCTCAAGTGTTATATAAAACTCTCATGTCTTCCAAAATAGGGCAGACCCCTGGAAAATGTTGATTGCCTTCAGATAGCTCTCTAAGCGTATCTATAAATGTTTTGGAAGCTGGTCCAGGTTAAAAATATGGAGAGGGCTGTTCACACATTTAAACTATACAGACAACATTCTTCCACCTCCTGGGTACAAACCCTGGTGCTGCTCAGCCTTTGGCTGGAGCCATCTCAGACTCTTAAACTTTATATTTTTGAAGTGCTTGGTCCATTCTGCCTTTTGAGCATCTCACTCAGGGTGCAAGAGCATCCAGCTCATGACTCTTTACATTTTTTCTCCATCAAAACAAGATCAAAAGGGCTGGAAGCAGAACATACAAATCTCATCTCAAAATACTCAGGAGTGGAATGAGAACTTACTTAGTTGAAAGACCCACAAGATTAAATTTCAAGCTCACAAAAAAAAAAAAAAGCTTTGACAAATAATGAAGTAATGTACACAAGTGCTTGGAGGAAACCAAGGGAATGAGTAAATAGCAAACATGGGTTTGTCAAACAGAAATCATCATAGCTAATCAAACTTGTTTAGATGATTAAATAGTGGCATTGGTGCACTGAGAAGAAATAAGAAGTGTCTTCTACCCAAAGAATGGTAGTGACATAGTTTCACGTGATTATTTTTGATGTTCTCCAGCACTGGAACATGACTGGTGAAATGAGGTAAAACAGCTTGAAAAAAAGCACTGAGACATCCATGAGGCACAGTTAATTGTCAGGATGACTGGAAGCATGAGCACACATTCTTCAGGTGGCCACCTCACCCTTGATCCTATCCAGTGTCTTCGGAAACAACAAGAGTGGAAGAGTGTGAAGTTTATAAAATCTGCAGGTGACAAAACAGGAAGGAAATGAAACAACCTTGAAAAACAGCATGGACAATGTTCTGAAAATGGTCCAATGAGTGCAAGTGTGATCCTCTTCCCTTAGACAGGGACAATCAGCAGTGCAAAATGGGGAACAAGCTGGCATGGCAGCAGCTCTTCAGCTACACAGCAAGGCTTGGTGATTTGAAAAGCAGGACACAAACCAGGACTTTCATGGCTTTGAGTAAAAAAAAGGCACTGTGAGATTTGAGTATGACTTGATTCCACAAGACATCAAAAGTAACATGCCCTCTATTTTACCCAGCACTTACCTAACCAGTATGTGCTTCAAAAAATATATATCCTGAGTGTTAAAAATGCAGAAGAGGGCAATGGAATGAAAAAAAAAATCATGACCAGAATGCAAACCTACAGGGAAAGACTCAAAAGCTGGCATGGTTCAGCCTGAAAAAAGAAGTTAAAAGAGGGAGTTATGAGAAAGCATACATGAGGATCCTCTTTCAGGAAACAAGGGGAATGCATCTCATAGGTAATGTATGCAATCTCCATCCCCTGAGGTCTTAAAAACCAGATTAAACAAATAACTTTCTGAAATGATGCAGTTATGGACGATTTGACTTTGATGTAGCGGTTGGACTACTTTACATCTAGAAGAGCTTTCCAGATCTACTTTTCAATGACTATATGAAGTATTTGAGCACTGTCCAAGAGAAATAGTGGATTGTTTACAAAGTCATCCTTATTCTGTAAAAGCTGATGAAACTCTATAACTGGAAAAATTAATGTACTCATAATGATTTTTGTGTGTGAAATCAGTGAGGGGAAAGTATACACACCAAATCAGAGCTGTGTATGCCTTGTTGTGCTTCAACATTGAGTCTTTCACTAAATAGTTTTCTAGAAGGATACAAGTTGTCCTGGAAAAAAATTTATGTAGAATTTACTGATACTGAATCTAATCCCAGTTTGTCTTCATTGCCTGAACTAATCCACATGTTTTTACTCTATTCATCTAACATAATTTCAGACTCAAGGTTATACCAATCCCCTAAAGCTCTTAATCAGTTCCAAACTGCCCTTAATCTATGCCAAACAAAACCATAACTATGTACCTACAATAACTTTTAGAACCCTACCCCTTCACTTTTATTCAAAAGACTTTAACAAAGAAATTAGCGGAGACTTCTAACTTAAGCATCTTCTGAAACATGGAAAACATCTACAGGGAAATCTGTGCAAAACCGTTCCAAATCTATAGAAATAGTTCCTTCCATGCTATTAAAAAAATCAAACAAACTTCCAGATGTAATGTAGCTAAGATTTACTGATGAAAATGAAAATTTAAAGACAGAATCTACTAACAAATTTAGAACAAGGAAGTCAAAGTGAGATCAAATAACAGAAAGAGCCTGCCAGATATCAAAATGTCTTCAGGAATTTCTTTAGAAACCAGTTTATACTTAATGAGTGCAAAACTTTAGGTCCTTTTTAATGGGTTCAGGCATCACTTTGAGCTGTGCAAAATGTTAGTGAACAATTTTTATGCAGATCTGGCCCAAGAGAAGAGGATGTTGAAAGCTCTACAAGTCAAAAAAGCAATACCTGCACTGAAATACTGAAAAATACAATGAAGTCCAGTGCAAAGGCTCATCCCATATACTTTGGATGGCTGAATGTACTTTACTTCAGCAGAAAAAAAGAAAAGCAACCTGGAAAACTGCAAAAATAAGAGGCCGTGTGACATGACAAATGAAAGTAATCTTGCAATATCAGAGATAAGGGAAGTTGCAAAATAATACTCCTGATTTCTTCAGAAGCAGAATTCTCTACGTGTGTGAAGAGGTGACCCCCG
>VYZQ01029849.1:0-11002 GCA_013400655.1 Mystacornis crossleyi
TCCTGCTCGTAGCGCAGCTGCTCCTGCTGGCGCCGCAGCTCTTCCCTCTCCCTCTGGATTCGCTCCTGCTCCCGTCTCCTTTCCTGCTCTATGTGCATCCTTTCCCTCTCCAACCTCTCTCTCTCCAAGCGCTCTCTGTCCAGGCGCTGCCTTTGGAATTCCAGCCGTTCCCGCTCCCTCTGGAGCCTCTGTCTCTCGTCCCGCTCGTGAATGGCTGCAAGACGCTGCTCCCGATCTCGTCTCTCTCTCTCTCTAGTTTACAAGAGATACTTTGTTTTTAATTGAGAAGCTTCAGTCCAAGCTTTACGGCTTCTTTGTTTTGGGTGGGGTTTCTTGTTTGGTTTTGCCTTTTTTTTTAAAAAAAAGTTTCAGTGTTCGTCCCACCAGCAGCTTAAAGGTTAATGATTTCTTTCCAATTAAGTAACAGCTTAGGAGAAAATAAAACTCCATACAAATGAATGAAGCAAAGGTGAGAATTCTGCATAAGTAACACAGAATCTATTCTTAAGTCAGATCTGAAAAAGCTTTCAGAGAGCACAGCGTGTCCTAAGACAGAAATCTGACAAACAGAAAGTATTTACAAGCTTCTGGTGAAAACCCAAGGAAACTCAAATCCAATCAAGTGGAACACAAAGCCTGAAAACACCTACAAGAAGTCTCATGAGAACACTGATTTCAGCAGTAAAAGCCTCCATCATCTGGCATTATGTCTCTTCTAGCAATAATTAGTATGAAATCAATCTGAGCTACCACTGTTGGAGGGTCAGCACAGCTCTTCTTTGCAGCCTGTTCAAAACACAAAACAGGTAAGGGAGTAAAAAATGCCACTTAGAGGTCAGAGGGAGCTGGAAACTCACCGGCGCCTCTCTGTCTCCCTGATTTCTCTCTCCCTCTGCCTCTGTCGTTCCCGTTCTCGCTGCTCCTTGATTTTATCAAACGATAAAATATCCTGCTTTTCCTTGCTCTCCGATTTGCGGTCCTGGCTTTTTGTGCTCTGCGGTGAATCAGAACGAAGCACGAGCTGAACACGGTGCATTTCCAGCAAAAATTCCCACCCGATTGCCTGTTTTATGTCAACCTGAACAGAACAGGCTACCACACCTTCCCCAGAGGGAAACAGTGATGGAATTCCAGCCAAAGCAGGTCATGGAAAAGTACCCTCAGTTTGGCTAGAACTTCTAAATAGTATAAATACATACAAATACATATAAATACATATAAATACTGGGGGGACACAACCTGACTCGCACTGATTTCAAACAACACGCTGCTTTTACACCACCAGTAACATTCCGAGCTTGAGAAAACACTTCATCCTAACTCCACTTCCATATTGAAACTCTACTTCTTCCAGATCAACTCTACTTCTTCCAGATCAACTCTACTTCTAGGTCAGTAGTGAAAAACTGTAAGAAGGTGAAACAGAAGCATTTCCCCTCTGCCACATCACTCACTCCCTGCTGCTTTCCAGAAAGTGATAAAGGATAATTGTACCAATACGCCAGGCCAAAACCCTTCAGCTCTGAGCACACCAATCTATTTGACACTTATTTTTTACACAAAAGCTTCTCTGGCAGTTGGACTTACCCTCTCTTTTGATGTAGAGGTTTTCACACTAATGACTGGCTCTCCTTTAGATTTGTCCATGACCACTGTCCTTTCGGTCCCTCGACTCACTAGGAAACAAAACAGAGCCCAAAATAAACGGTACAAATGACATTCAACAATTCTCGCAAGGTTTGAAACTGTGAAGGTACTAAATAATAAAAAGTTATTTTAATGAGGTTTTTAGTAACTTATGGAACTTATTTATCATTTAAATAGCTTGTCAATTCGGCCAAGTTGAGGATGGGGGCAGTAAATTTATCACAAAATTGCAGCAGTACTTTCTGGCAGGGATGACAGCTAAAAGAACACAAATTTAATTTAATTCTCTTGTCCACAAAATACACCCTTTGACACAGTTTAAAAAGAAAAAGCCCAAAGAAGGGCACACAAACACACACTGTGTCAGGTCTAAACTCTGTGACAGTTCCATAAAAATTATGGGAACTTTGTTGTAAGTTATTAGAAATCTAAGTCAAAATTTTCAAGCTATTTTCTGATATTTGTGTCAGTTTTACTAAGTAAGCTTCTTTTCACTGAATTATCAGTCACATCTAATATAATACAAGTACCCTTGAAATCGTTTCTGAAAGACAACCAGCAAATTACCCGATTTGCTTGCCCTGGATCTATCAGAAGATCCAGTCTTTTGTTCATCCTTTTCTTTTCCTTCTTTTTCATCTTTTTCTGATTTCTTTGCATCATCTTTTTTGTCGACCTTTTCCTCCTTCTTAATACCAACAGACCTACAAAAAGCAGTAAGGCAAAATTCCTCTTTCAAAAGCAACAAACCACTTGAAAAACCAGTGTTGGAAGTATCACACTGACCACACAGACAGTCTATCAAACAGATTAAATCCTAGAAACATTCATCAGTTAAAAGGAGAGTCCAAGACAGAGTCAGATCAGAGGACAAATGACAGGAAAAAATAATGGTTTATCTAGAAACAATCTGATTTAGCATCTCTTGATGTAACAAACAGGTTTTTATACCTACACTAAAGAGCTTTGTATTTCTGAACAGAGGCCCAGTTAAGATGCCTTTACTACTGTAAAACATCAATTTCAAGTTTTCAAGCATTTCTCCTATTTCAAATGCAGGATGAAAGATTAAATTAAGATTTATTAGAGTTACTGTTCAACTTGGTCACCCAGCTGCATTTCAAATGAGTGGTTTTTAAATATCAAAAAAACACAAAACAACACTTTACTTCTCAGATTTGGACTCTGCAGAATGGTGCCTGTCTTTTTCCTTCCTTGTTTCACCTTCCTTTTTGTCTGAAGGCTTTTTTCCTGCTGGTTCATTTTTTGCCTAGAAATTCAGGCAGAAATATTTATACAGTCAGAGGCACAGATTAAAATCGCATGCTTTTATTTTCGTTAGGCTGCCAGGAAATATCTGCCACTTACCTTTTCCACAGAAATCATTTTACCATGCAGCTCTGTTCTGTGGAGGTGGTTAATACACTTGGTGGCCTCCTCAGATGTTGACATTGTCACAAAGCCGTAGCAGCGAGCACCAGGGCTGCGAGCATTTGTCACCACTTTTGCACCAACCACCTTTAGGAAAAAAAAATATATTCTGTGTTTGCAGGTCTGTCACTAAATAAATTTTAACTTCATCACCATTTCTTACAACAGTTTGGATGGGAAGGGACCTTTAAAAGCCATTTAATTCCATCAGTCCCCTATCACAGGCAGGGACATCGTCAATAATGCAGCTCAGAAAATTCAAGTTGCTGAGGAGGTCAGCAGCTTAAGGAAAATATATACAGAGAAGGGAGAGTGGGACTGTAAAATACGAAATAAAATTGAATAAACAAAACTACCACAGCTTTTTCTTTCCTTACAGGACACCTGTATCCACATATGACAACCTCCGACAGGCAGAGGAACTTAGTGACACAAACATTTGATATTACATTCAGAAATGTATTTGGCAGAAGGGGAGATGGTCACACCAACAGCTCCCTTCCACAACTTCTGCTCTTGTATCCCAGCAGGCACGGCAACACAAACGGAAGCCTGCCCTCAAAGACTGGATTTCTCCAAGGAGAACTATGGAGATGGAGTAGTTTAAAACAGCATTCACCATTGCTGGATACTCAAGACATAATTAGACTACTACGTGGTGATCTCCCAGTCTCTCCTGTCAAGAACGGCCTCATTGTCACAGGCAGCTGCACAGACATTCTGCAAACTGGATCTCAGCTCCCACTCCTCCATTGAAATCTTCTTTATTGAACTCTGTTACTTGCAGATACAGAGTTTCCAAAGAACACCAAGTTAAGTACTCAGCCTACCCAGTTACTCATTAGGGAAACCAAGAGCGAAATTTAGGATCAGCCACTTAAACTGATAGAATGGTTTGTTAATTTACATATCCACTACCAACCTTTCCGTACTTGCTGAAAAGATTCTTCAAATCTGTGGCTCGAGTAGAGGAGGAAAGTCCACTAACCCACAGATTTCTGCCAGAACCACTCCCCACACGGCCTAGGGTACAAAAAAGCCAAACATTAAAGACCATGTAAAACAAAGGCACCAGTGCAAAATTAAGAGTCCTAAACCCCACATTTTTCCACCATAAAACTCTTCCACTGCAATTTCACTTCTACCTCTTCTGTTCACTCTTAAAATCAACACACACTGTAGTATGCAAAAATGAACTTCTGAAATCCACACTTAATGTGTATCTGAACAGCCTTAAAAAGTTTGTAGCTACCTATTTTCTTCCTGTGCTTCAATCGCTTTTAGGAGAATTACAAAGTATCACATATTAATTCACAAAAAAGCTTCTTATTTTAAAACAGCCTCCAACTTTGCTGGTTAATAAGGGTATAGAAGTTACAAGGAACTGAAATTTTAAAGTTATATTTTGAAGGGATGCCTTACAAGTACTTTTGACAGTTCACTGAATTAACAGTCCTCCTTTTACTCCCAGTCCTTCGTACATTAAAAAACCCCAAACCCCCCAAAATACACTTACCTTTCTCATCTTTTGCAGTTGTCTTTGTATCTCTGTCCTCAACAGGGCTAAAGACAAAACACCACATTATTCAACAGATCATATACAAAAAGAACATTAATTCTAGACAGCACAACTAAAATTGGATACCTACCAGTAAATATGTTGCAAAATAAACACTATTATTTGCAAATTTCTAGAAGAGTGACAGGAAATAGGGATTTGTACCCCTAAACGGACAATTCTGTTTTGCAGATGACAGAAATAAGAGTAATTTGGGGAAAACAACCTTTGAAGGTTGAGGAAGGAAAGAAATCAAACCCACTGTTCTTAAGGAAAAGAAAAAAAAATATCTACACATGGAGAAATAAAAGAGACCTTTAGGAATAGGCTACAATTTCATCAGTCTCGGAGGCCAATTGAAGGAAACAGCTTATTCGCATCACTTAAGGACCAACGATAAAAGATAGCATCTGGTCTATAACGGAGAAAAAACAAACCTCTTTTTCTGATCACCGCCCTCACTGGCTGAGGACTCTTTAGTGGCAGGGGAAGATTCCTCTGAATTAGCTTTGTCTTCTGTTCTCTTGCCATCTTCTTTGCTATCTCTGGCTTCGGCACCTGCGCCTTTCTCCGCTGTCTCCCCACTAGAGGCTTCCAGGCCTTGGGAGCGTTTGCTACTCTGATCGCTTAGGGTCTCTACCACTACACCTTCAGAGTCCGGGGCCTCTTCCTCGGGGCTCTGTTCACTTGTCTCCCCTTTTGCTACCACTAAACGCTTTGCTTCCTTCCTTGCCAAAGCTTGGGCCGATTTGCTGTCCAAAGCTAAAGCATCTTCCTCCAACTGAGCGGCAGCGAGAGCGTCCTCTTCCTCAGCCAGCCTCTTGCCTGGCCCCGCGTTACTGGCTTCCTGCGCACGCGGCCGCTCCGCTTCGGGAGGTTCTTCGTTAAGTAGCTCAGATTTACAAGTTTCCCCCAAAATGTCGAGTATTTTCTCATTTTCTACGGATTTAACAGGAATAGAATGGCACAAGATTTAATCACCAGGGAAATACAGCAATCACAAATGTGGAACTGGCATGGCTGCCACACTAACACCAAGAGAACTGCTAAGCTACACAGAGATTGGAAAACCCTAGTGTANTCTTTTCATTCATTAAAAAAAAAAAAAAAATCAAACTAACCAAATAAAAACAAACAGTACCTGGCTCCAAAGGTAAATCTTCAAGTTCCTGTAGTGAAAAAGATTTTTAAAAAGAGAAATATCACTATTTCATAAGCAAGATGCTATTCTGAATATCTCTTAACCACCCATTACAGGGAAGAATTTAGTGAAAGCATTACTATAATTTAACCTATTTCAACCTTGAAAATAATGAACTTCAAATAAATTTCTCAGAAGAAAGTAATGATGAGTTTTTAACGTCCTCAAACTTTTATGAAGTCTGTGAAAACTTAACCACCTCTCAAATTCAGCCACCTGTTGAACACATGGTACACATTCCCACGGGTAAATAAATCAATAAATGGAAGTAACACAGAGGAAAGCTTATCTTCACGTTACTCCTCTCTGCCCTGGATTTGGTGAAGTCTCCTTGCTGCAAACAGGATCAGTAGAAACACCAGCTTCACCTGGAGCTGATGTTCTTCACCTGCCAGGAGTGATCTGGAAACAAGGCCAGCACTTCAGGGACAGACAGATCCAGCTCTCTTCTCAACACGGGGTTATGAGCATTTGTAAGGGAAGTTAAACACAACGTAAGGCTCTGAGCTGGGACCTACACCAGATCACAGGAATCCCATCTGCCACCAAACTCAGTATGATACGTACATCATAAATATATATATATATATATCCTGATAGAAAACTACATCTTTGTGAGTAATTAGAAAGGCATTAGTTTCTATCCTTTGCACAGCAAAAATGCACCCACTGTACACAAACTGTTTCAACATATAGTCTTATATAGTGAATTTTACGGTTTTTTTATGTTTGTAAAGAAAAACCAGCTACCATTTACCTTTATTACGGTTAAATCTGATGAAGAAGCATCTAAACTGTTCCCAACATCTTCAAACTCTACCTTTAAAAAATAAATGAGAGAGATTTTGTTATCTATAAAGGAAGATTGTGAGTGAAACCTGAATGAGAAACTGAAGATTTTTATTTCCACTGACAGCTGCTATTCAGCAAATACATCCAGCATCCAAAGCAACCAATAATGGTAAAAACTGAGGGATAACCCCCAGGACTCTTCCTGATCCCCACTGACTGAATAAGCTCTCTCATTATTTCTCAACTATGATGGTCAGCTCACAAAAATCTTTTAAGTGTGGGGGTTCCAACAGCAAAATTTCTCTGATTTGTATCACTGTTATTTATAGCAAGAACACAGAGCCAGAAAGCCTGTGGGAGTTGATAATTATTTCCCTCACTGATAAAAGCAGATCATGGGAGCTGACCTGGCCTCAAGACATTTAGTCACTCAAAAAACCCACTTTTTTTGAGTATTTCCATTTGATTTGTGTAAGACAGGGATATGCTCGGGGATAGGGGGCCAAGCTTATTTCTGCAGCTTTAGAAAAGAATCACACAACTTTAGAGCCTCATAGTCAATGTGCACACACAACAAAGAGCAATATTCCCCCATTAGATGGGGCAGAAATAACATTTTTCAAATGCTTTGTACATTTCAGGAGATAAAACACTTAATTTTGGGGGAAGGGATTATCCTCTAGCCCTCAGTGTCATATGAACAGTGCAACAGACAGATTAACACAGAAAGCCAACATAAAAATACTTGCAGCAACTGAGTAACTGCAAGACCCTATCTTAGCAGAAAAATAACTTTGAATATAATTCCCTGAATGGTGCTGCTCAGTTGAGAAGCAAGCTGTACTATCTGTATGTCTCACATGTTCTCTAAAATAAAGATGTGAAAATAGTAATGTAAACATAAGGTGAAGCAGAATTCAAAGCATGATGAAAAACAAATGCTTTGTAAACTTCTCTTCATGAATAGTCACACATATACAAACGACATCTACGTATTTTAAAATTAAGATTCATATTTCCATAAATATGTAAAAAGAAAAGCAATGACCATAAGAATCAGTACAGTCCCAAATTGTTCCAAGTACTCTTGAGCCACCATTTTGCTATTTAATTCAGAAATAAATAAATTTAAAAAAAGAAAGCCCTGATTCCACACACATAAGAGATGCATACCATCACTATTGGTATTTCTCTTGATTCTTCTTTAATTTCTGAAAACTGTGAGGATGCCTCCAAGTTACCTACAGCATACTCTGTAGGCTGATGTGGAAGTTCTGTCATTTCTGCATCAGCATTTTCTTTACTATCAGACAGCGAGTCAAGAACATTATGGGCACTGTAATCATCTCCACAATCTACTGCATTGCCATTATCTATTTCAGCTTCATCTAACACACTAATATCCATCATGTCAATATCCTGCAAGTTATCCAAACTTGCTTCAATATCGTCCTGCGAAAAGAAAAAAAGCACATGTCACAGTCACGGTGACTTGCGAGCCACGCTGCCATCCCTCCCCTCCAAACCCAGCCTCGGGTACCTGTCCATCTCCAGAATCCTCCTCCAGGCCGTTGTCTTCTACTCCCTCTTCGTCCGGTCTACGTCCTAACACCATCATTAGAATGGAAACAGTAATTACAGACTCATCCTTCAAGCTTTACTCTTCCATCAGACTCCCTTCAGTTTTTTCCCTGTTTCCCACAACTGTTTGTTACCACCCCGGTAAGTGACGACCAGGCCGCAGCATGTGACAGCACCTGGCAAGAGCTCAGGCTCTGTGACCTCCCCAGAACGTTTGGCTCAGCTCGGATTGCAGCAATTTGTTACCTCAACCTTTCATTTCTTTCCAGACATTTACCAGAAGGGGGAAAAAAAAAAGGCGACCAAAGAAAAAACACAGCACAAAATAATGAAAAAACCCCCACTCTACCTGTGAGTTTTACTGCAGTGCTCTGTCCACCAGCTGGACATGAATTATCCCAACTGGCACTGCTGAAAACACTGTGCCAGCCTCAGCACCAAAGAGCAACTCCTCAAACTCAGAGCCAAGCAGCTGTTTGATGTCTTAGGAATTTTATTTTCCTCAAAAACTACAAGCACATTACGACTGAAAAGTGAGAGGGGTTTTAGAGGCAAGAGGAACATTTCATCTATTTCCACTCCAACGCTCCAAGTGCTGTAATAGACATCAGGTATTTTTTTGAGCCTTGAAAATGAATATGATTAAAAATATCTCTTTTACCCAGAGTTGTGACATTTGCCCTCTATCTGGTCAAGATTTCGCATTTTAGTCTGCAAGCAATTGCACCATCACTTCAAATCAGATGCAAAGACAAAAATCATCCAAATTAGCTGGCAAAACAGTCGAATTTCATCTCACAAATTTACATTTTGTGTAAATCAAATTTAGTAATGAAAATACATAATTCAAACTAGTTATTCTGCTCAGCTCCAATGCAAAGTTTTAAACACTATTTGCTTACAAAGTACAATCAAATTGTGCTACTTAACTGATTTTAGAAAACTAGTAGATTATTTTTTGAAAATAAGGATTATATAAGACTGTCTCACTACTAGAAAAATCGAGCATAAGGCCTTGAAAACATATCTGACTTCAGAAACTGATTAAAAATTGTCTTCTTGGAAGAAAATTGCAACTATTACTAATGAAGCAGAACACTACAGAGCTTATTTTGCACTTGCTAGAAACTCTTGCATTTCTACACTAAAAAATATCTGTTAAAAACACTGACAATGCTTCAGTGTTGCTTGGTAATTCTTAATACAAATTTCAGGGAACTCCAAGAACAAACCAACAGACCTTTCAACACTTCCTGCCTTATTAAATCACATTAAATTCTGTGAATAAATTACTGCTAAGTTTAATATTGTATCACCCGTCCCTAGAAACCTGAGCACCAATGTGGGGAAGAGTACCAGTAACAGAAAAAAGATGGCAAGGTTCTATTTCATGAGTACAGTTGCTTGAAAACTCAGGGATGGCAGGGTGGAAAGCCCAACTGTCCTGTACCTTTGCTGCTTCTTTTTGGAGTTTTCTTCATATTTTCCGAAATCACTGGAATTTCATCAGGATTCCCCCCTTCCTCCTCTATAGCCTAAGAGGGAGGAAAGATAAAGACAGATAAACAGACACACATAAAAAATTTCATTTGTGCATTTTTGTTGAGTTTAGGAGCTGGACACCAGAGGCTGAAAAGTTCCAAACCATGAATCTGCGACTTGGATACACAAACGGAAACCACCAGGCCGGAGCAACAAGCCCGCAGAAGGCTGGACCGTGTTGGTCTAAGTTTTCTGGAAAGCAGCCAGCAAAAACAGCCAGTCCTGCAGCATTTATGACTGTGCACAGACACAAAGGTTGTGGCAGATTAAAAACCTCGGCTCTGGGACACAGCAAGCAGCAGTTCAGTGAAGGGGGTCCGCAAGCTATTAACACACGAAACGCTGTGCTGAGGATACAGCGAACAGGCTACCGGCTAGAAAGCCGGAAAAACACCAGTAGCAGTACACCAGAAAAACAAAAAGCCCGANAGCTAGAAAGTCGGAAAAACACCAGAAAAACAAAAAGCCCGACAGACAGCGTACAGAACTGTAAACCCAGGGACCCAGAGCACAGCGCAAGACTGTGAGCATATAGGCTCGAAACACTCGGGCCACGGCAGACACCGAGCGCTGGACAGGTCTGGGGAATCGGAGGGGGACTCAATGACGCTCCGTGACAGCAGCGGTCACAGGGCGAGCCTGGCACGGCCCAGTGCAGGCCCAGCCTCAGGGGGCACCGAACGCTGGCACCGATCCTGGCGGGCTCTGCCGAACCAGCCCCGGCCCCGCCGCGGCCCCGCCGCTCTTTGGCGCCATTTTCCTCAGCAGCGCCCGCCGGGCCGGGGTCGCACCCGCTACACCCACCCCTGAGGCAGCCCCGGCGTGCCCGCCCGCCCTCACCTTCCTGAGCCGCTCCATGAGGACGCTCTTGTTCCCGCCGCTGTCCAAGTTGCGGTGCCTGAGCTCGGCCCGCAGGTCTATCACGCGCAGCTCGCTCAGCGGCCGCCGCCGGCTTTCAGACTCCGAACCGGGGACCCCGGGCCCACCCAGGGACGCAGATTCCCCCAGCCCGGCCGCTGAGTGACTCTCCGCCATGGGCCGTGGTTTCGACTGGCGCGCGCGGGGCAAGGCGGGATAAAAACAACGGGGGAGCGCCGCAGCCGCAGCACAAAATGGAGGAAAACCGAGACGCAGGGGAGAGCGAGGGGGCGGGAAAGAGAGCGGTGCTCAGCGCGCATGCGCGCCGGGGCCCGGGGAGGCTGCGCGCGCCGCGGCGCCGCCAACTCCGGAGCGGCGCCGGCGTCACGCGG
>VYZQ01029860.1:2338-26618 GCA_013400655.1 Mystacornis crossleyi
CCTTGACCAGCCATTCCCGATGTGATGCCACAAGCTGACACTGTTATGTTACATAGTGTTCTTTGTTTAAAATATTCTATTTACAACATTTCCACATAGTGTAGAGTTGCGTTTTTGGTTGTGGGGTTTTTTGGGGAGGGGGGGGAGGGGGGTGTTTGTTGGGGTTTTTTTTGGTGTTTGGTTAGTTTTGTTGTGTTTTTTCCTGTAGGGACGGGTAAACCATGGAGAAGTCCTATGTAACACACCCATTAGGCTCTCAGAGCATGACTGTGGTGTCCCGTCCCTTCCCAGCTCACCAGTGCTCACACCATCAGTTGACACACAGGAGCTTTCCCAGCACAGCTATGGTGTAGGCGGTAGCAGGGAAAGAGCTGCATCTGCTCTCCCACCCCATGGGTTGCAGCATCCCTACCTCTATTAATAGGAAATAATGATTGCAGCTCATCCCTGCTTCTTTTAGTGAATTTGTCCTTGTTGTAGTCCCTGTAATATCAATATCAACTTTTAAAAAACATGCATAAACCTAAGTCACAGCCAGACCCCTAATTCTCACTGAATTGTTTCCTAGCCTTAATTTTAAAATATGATGCTCTTTTCTGCTAAAGCAAATATATTTTCTCTAGGATCTTTCTTCAGTAAAATGCCTTAAAATGAGTTACTATAAATAAAAAAATTTGGAAGGTTAAAAAAAAAAAAAAGAAAGAAAAGAATGTTTAAATAAACCCACACATGCTTTTCTGACCTTCCTGTATTGAAGTCAGCTTCCAAAAATAGCAAAGCAGGCGTCTGGTATTCCTTTATACCTCCGTGTGTCAAGGGAGGCTGTTAAAATTAATGGAGTAATGGCAACATAAGGGAGGGATAATGAATTTGATTGGGTTTATTGCTTCACTCCATGCTACTGAGAGGTGCCAATCTGTTTGCAGAAGATGTTGCAAGACATTTCCAGGTGCCTAAAGACCTCAGCCAATGTAATATTGAATATGGGGCAAACCTAATGAGCTTCCTAAATGATTAATTACACATCCTCTTTCCCACACTGGAGACAAATTAAATATTTTAATACAGTAGTCAAAACTAGGCCAGATATTTTGATGTGATGAAACCCAACTTTTCTGCTCCACAAGTGTTTGGATGGGGCTTTGAGCAACCTGGTTTAGTGGAAGATGTCCCTGTCCTTTGTAGGAGGAGTGGAACTGATGATTTTTAAGGTCCCTTTGAACCCAGGCCATTCAATGATCCTAGGATTCCGAGCTGCCCAGAAGAAAAGCTCGTATCTGCACAGAACAATCGTGCTTGGTAGCAACAATATGAAACTTTGCTGCTCTTGGTGATCTCTTATCACCTGGTTATAAGTAACTCCTTAAAAGTGGATTTAGACAGAAACTAGAGCAATCTTCTCCAAACAATTAACATTTATAAAAACAGGAAATTAATTTTTTGTTAATACCCCTTGTATTAATTACTTAATTCTTTACAGAGATTCAGATTCTATGTATGCTTTCTGCTGAAACTGCTAAAAAATAGGTGGCAATCTGAAAAAGCACAATAAATCTATGTGTATCCTTGATTTATACTCAGTCATTGCTATGATTAACGTAATATATAGGTAAGAGAGTGAATGTATCTTAGAGATGGGTGTACCTGCACCAGTTACTAAAATGTTTTTCAGTAAATCTAGTAAGATGATAATATTGGTAGCTGTAAAAAGAGCGAAGGTATACTTATGAACTGTTGCATGAAGAAGCAAATCAGTTATAACCATGCTCTTAGAATTGCAGAAAATTCATGTATTTTTGCCTTTGGTTCACATATATGTATGCCAGTGTGTTACACATATAGCATATAGTTTATATTTATATGCTATATACATGGTATATATATGTGTTTTATATATGTGTTGCATACATGATATAACTCTGAAACAGCAAAAAAAAAAAAAAAGGTAATTTCCCTAGGTCTAATGTTCAGCTGTTTAAAAGAATGCAATAGCAACTCCATCATGTTCCAGGAGAGGGCAGTCAGATATGTCCCCAGGATTTCCAAGCCATTTGTAAACCCAGAGCATGTGTAGAATCACCTAACAAATATGAACACTTATTTCTGCTTTCATGGCTTTACTGTCTGCAGTTCAGACTAAAACATGGCCCTGAACTTTCCAAACCATCAGTCTGGGATCAAAAATACTCCCCCCAATGTTGCAGCCGAAGTTTTCACTGACCTCCTGAACAATGTCTCTTCAAGCAGCTCACAGACATTAAAGCATTGTATAAAGCCAAATTTAAATACTCTGGAGCAGGTGGTCCATGGACATTTCTCCTTAGCATGGCTACGTCAGGAAGTCTTGTGCTTGTGGAAGAAGGACTGTGTCGTACCTTCCCTGCAGCTCAAGGATCCATTCAGCAAGTGGATAATAGCCCAAAGAGCAGCCACATCACTGGGAATCTTCTGAAAGGTGCTATTAGTCTCTTGTTGTGCTAATGGAAGGTGCAAGTCAACACAAATATTAACTGCAAACCTGTTCAGTCAAAGTGCTTTGCACCAAGCAGGCAGGTAGTACAGCTGAGAGGCTTTGTGTTTTACATTAATTAACTCAACAAGAAAGGCAATTGAAATGAAATGTTTTCAGTTGTGTTTTCCAGTGCTAATCAGCAGGTCGTTATCTTTAATCACACCAGAGCTGCTGTTCTTTTCCAGCAGGTGATAGAGGGACTGAGCAGAAGTTCGTGCTGGGGTATGATGTGGGTGGGGTGAGTGCAGCAAGGAGAGGATGAGTGGGGAGAGAAACCCCCTGCCCACATGGAGAGAGCTGAGCCCTGACACCAGATCCACAGCCATCATCCCTGGCACCCACCAGACGAGCAGATCCAGCTGTTGTCCTGGCATTTCACCAGCCTGTGCTGCAGCAGTGTTGGGTGAACACGCTCCAGGAGGTTGCATGGGGCCATGTTACCACCAGGCGGCTGGGTCCCAGCCCTCCCTGTCCCCCATCATCCTCACAAGGCATGGGTGACTCTACAGGTGACACTGCACTCACAGAGATGCTCAAATCCTCATGCATGGTTCCAAAAGGATACCTTGCCCTCTAAAGGCTGGTCAAGGCAATAGGTCTTGGTTTGGTGGGGTCTCCTTTCCAGCTCCCTCCAGGCCTGCAGTGTGCAGCTTGCTTCAGGTATGAGCACCTCTGGTCGCCTCAGAAGCAGACACGGTTCCTAAATCACTCAATGGTGCCAAGCCTGAGAAGGCAATGGCGTGACAAGACTGTCTCAGGGCCCTACCCCAGTCCTAGGGGCCTCTCCCTCTGTGCACCATACAAGGGACCTCTGTAACTCTCCAGCTGTGAGTCCAGCATCCCCAGGGTGACCACAGCCAGCATCCACTTATCTATAAAAATGTAACACTTTGAACCCTTAAGGAAGTTCTTATAGCTTGTCACTGCCTTCAGTTCATTATTTCCCTACATCTTCATTTCTCCCCAGCACGAGGCGGCTGACTGGAAGAATGACATCTCTGTTAATTCCTGTAGCTTTTGGGTATCAGGTACAAATGGCCTTTTCTATCTCGTGTTTTCTGTTGACTTACTTCTGTGTCCTCTAAACTCCCCATGTCCAGTATTGATGTGTCTTTCTCCTTTATGTGTTCTTCATTGCTGACTTAATAACCTGTGTCACCCCACCATGGAGTTGTAGTACTGCCCGTGGTTTGAGAGTCATTTTGGAAACATCAAGTATCTATATGAGTCTCCAGATTTCAAAGTTTGATAGTTTCCCTCATTTTTGTGTGTTTTATATCTTGCAGCATTTAGTACTGACAAAATCAATGATGCTACTCAAAAGAACTATTTCTAGGGCTATAGATATGAGCTTGAAGTGGTATTTTGCTGTATTAAATTATATAGTAAGAGACATGTAGGTAGTGGATAA
The DNA here is from genome assembly GCA_013400655.1 of Mystacornis crossleyi. Taxonomy (NCBI): domain Eukaryota; kingdom Metazoa; phylum Chordata; class Aves; order Passeriformes; family Timaliidae; genus Mystacornis; species Mystacornis crossleyi. Next base: position 6,262 of record VYZQ01029860.1, read on the forward strand.
CAAGGTGTGGATAAATCAGCCAAAAGAATGAAATCCTTCCTTGAAAGATCCAAAAAACAAATTAAACCCCAATGCAATCTAGAAAGAGAGCCAGATAAAAAGCCAAGTTTGGGCTATGATTTCATAAAATCTCATCCGAAAGTTTGAGCTTGCAGAGCCATCCCACATCTGAGAATAGATGAAGAACCAGAGAATGGTTAGAGTTGGAAGAGACCTTAAAAATCATCTAGTTCCAAGCCCCCTGCCATGGGCAAGGACACTTTTCACTGGGCCGGATTGCTCAGGGCCCCATTCAACCTGGCAGTGTATGTATGTATCTGAATCACTGGTAAGAAGAGATAGCAGTGTTAGCTATTGCCAAATTCTAGATGAAACAGCTCAGTAAAATGCAAATGCAGATGATCAGCAGGATAAACCCTAGAGCCAGAACACCAAACACAAAATTCTACTTCTGGGTATTAAAAATTCTCAGGGGAATGTGGTGGGTCTCTAACCAGGTTGTAAGTATTACCCACTATAAGGTCTTGGCCCAGTAGTCTGAGAGCTGGTGGCAAATCTCCCACTGAGCTCAGCTCTTCCTTGTCCAGCTGCTGGGTGGCTGCCCAGGCCCTGGACAGGCAGGGGAAGAGTCTGTGCAAAAGGCTGGGCTGAGCCTGGAAATGGTCCCTGCAGAGAGCTGCTGGGTAACACTGCAGCACCACACGGCCCCTCAACAGAGAAACCAGGCTCAGCAGCCTCAGCTTCTACATGCAAAAAAATGATGGGAAAAAAAACCCATAATTCTTTCCTGCTCACAGCCTAAGATCCATAAATCACAGTCTGAAAGCCCTTGGGATCCTATGGTTCAGACAACCTCAGCTCTTCCTGGAGTTAATGTCAGTGCATCTCCATCCTGCTGCAGGCTGACTTGCTGTGTGATGGATTCAGTACACATTGTATGAGCATGTGTTACATCTGGCAGATCATCCAGAAAGGTTACCACTTTTGGTTCCCCTGTTTTTTTTTTTCCCCATTTGAATTGGTTAGAAAAAACACAGCTCGTCCAATATTTGGTAAATGCATAAACCTAATTTTGAATTTGTTCCTCACATTTTTGGAGAACTTCTGCAACCTTTTCATAAAGAAAAAGGTAAATGACCATCATTGCTATGAAAAGCATGGAATAAATGATCACCAGAAATAGTTGTCAGGGATGACAGTGCTCAAGAACTGAAAATTCAACACATGTACTGGAGCACCAGCCACAGCCAGAACCCCCCTGTTTGGATGCCTGTGATGTATTTCAGGCTTCTTGGCTGTACTGTTGGATGCCACATAACACTAGGGGTCAAGTTCACTCCTGGCGTAAGTTCAGTGAAATCAAATCATTTGCCTTTGGGTTACTGGTGCTGCACCAGGGACTAATTTGGCCCTTGGTGCTTCATTTCGATCGTATTCAGTTTGAATTAGCACTGATCATTTCACACAGCATGCAGGCTTTACAAACAGGAGCTTTCTCTTCACCTCCTGCTGTGTGTGTCCCCATGTGTCTTCTTCCATCCTTGAAAAATTATTCTCTTTAGTCCTATTGTATCTGAGGAAAGTATTCATCAATGGAGAGAGAAACGTGGATTAGCCTCACATCTGCTCGCCTCCCCGCTATGGAGCAGGGTGAAGCTGAGGAGTTTTGCCAAGGGAAAGAGTAGCAGAGAGCACTGTTGATGTAGATAGAAGTAAAAAGTCTGCCCTGAGGACAGCTTGTCAAATGAAGCCTCCTGTGCCATTAATTACAATTCCAAGGTGCAGATGAAATATGTATGTGATACAAGAGGTTTGCTTTTTAATGTATTATTTGAGCAATTTTTTAAAGAGACAGCACCGAGCTGAGCCTTCAGCTCATACACAGAGGGTTTTCTTTTCTTGTTGCTCATTGTAATTTCGTTCCTACAACACAGAGAGTAGTTCTGGTTACACCTCCAAAGACTGACTTCTTCCTGGGAAACGTACAGGAAAGCTTCTATCACTGACAGACTGTCTGTGGCCACATCGGCTCTCACATCAATATCCAGAATTGTGAGAGTAATCCCAAAGTAATTCTATTTGTTAGAGAATTACAACTAATTAAATGGAACTGCATACAAAATAAAAAAGCATAATGTGAACTATAATTAGGCCCTAGCTAGTATTTTTGTGTTTCATATCAAAAGTGTAACAAGATCTTTAATGAAAACATACCACAACTGTACTGGTTGTAGAAGCATCCCGAGATCTTGGCCAGGGCAGGAGCTCTGGAGCTGAGTGTGAACAAGTGGTAAAAGCCAGCTCCCACCCCAGGCAGGTTACAAGAGGGAACTTTGCTGTCTACGGAGGGAAACTGAGGCAGGGAGAAATCTAATCTTTGATTAGTGTTAGAGAGGCGATCCCTGGCAGAGCCAGGAACTAAACTTAGCCTGCTGAGTCCTGGCGGCAGCAGCCCTTTCCCCGAGACAGGCTGCATTCCTCCCCCAAATACCGCAGAGCAATAAATAGCAGCAAGCAGAGAAAATGGAAAGGAGAACAGGGAGAGCTCGGGGCTCTCCTCTGAGATTGGTGATGACCTGGCAAAGGAGTGAAATTGCCAGGGAGGAGGATTCACAGCTGGGAAAGCTGTGCCTCCCTCCTCTGAGCAGTACAGGAGGGGGACAGTGGAGGCAGAAAGATCAGGGAGGAAGGTGAAGATGATAAAGGTGGCTTTGAGAAGCAAATAGATATGTTTCCAGCTTCCTCCTGAAAGGGCTGAGCCCTACGGAGCTTGATGTCAAGCACAGCCCCATGGGTGCAGGGTGTCTGTGGGCAGTGGGCCCTGGGCAGGCTGGCTGTGGCATGGGAACAGACCCTGAACCCCTGCAGGGCTAATGAACACTGCCTTGCTTCTCCCTATTTTTTCTAGCTGCAGTGACTCCCTTTTCACACCCAGGCTCTCTCTAGCATCCCTATCCCATCACAGCAGTCCCCCATGGCTCCTCCAGCAGCCCCCACTGCAGTACTGCCTGACACCCCATCCTCCCATTTTGGATCCCCACCTTCCTCCTGTGTCCGTGTAACCCTGCCTTTGCCACTGGCAGGGATAGAGGTGGCACATGCAGGGCAGCTCTGGGGCTCTGTGCATGTTGCACGGCCACCCTGGCCACACACACTGACTGTGGGTCACACTGCCACCTGTCTCTTCTCAGGCACCCTTAACTACTCCAATTTCTCCCCTTTAAGGAGGCCCAGATGCTTTCTGGAAGCTGTAGGATCTTTAATGCCCCGTGAACCTCATTTTTACTTGGAACTAGTCTGTGGAGTGAAGATTTATTACCAAAGGGATTGTGCAAATCTTGTTTCTTGAAGAAACAGCAATGAAAAGGAGTATTTAAACGTCAAGAAAGCACTGAGACAAACTCTGCTTCTAGATGGGTGGATGGGAGTCTTGGTTATTTCAGTGCCTAGCACCATGTGCCTTTCCAAGGGCTTAACTTTTATCTGGCAAAGGTGTGGCTGGCCTGGCTCTGCCACAGGGAGGAGCAGAGAAAGGAGCCATGACCTTTTAAAAATGAGCAGCCAGATTTCTGAATGCATGTGTGCTGAAAGGAAAAGCTCACTTTGCTTTCTCTCCTTCCCCTCCCCCCACTGAAAAACTCAGCTCAAAGTAAAAAACTTCTCTGCAAATGGAAATACGATTGCCACATTGCCCTTTGCAAGAGAAACTTGACATTTGACCATACGTGGAATTTCCTTAGGTGTGGGCTCTGCTGCAAGACAAATTTCTCTTAGGTTTCTGCTGCTTTGTAAATTAAAGGAAAAGAATATTAATGGTAATTTAATTTTCAGCTCTGCAGCCTTTGGGCTTCTCTGGTCTACTCCATGCAAGTTTAACACCTTGTCATTAATAAAGTTTTGTAACTTTAAAGTATAGCATTGCAATAAAATATAACTAATGCACTGATTCTGTGCTTCCTGAAGGACAGGATCTCTGATTAGTGCACATTAGCCGCTGCAGTGATGGCCTGGGGTTGGCCCTTCAACACATCTGGATCTGCTCTGCACGACATAATGATGATTTTTATGTGCCAGTCCTGTTGATTAGCTGCAAACCACATTTCCAGAGGCAAGCGTTCACCTGATACTTCTAACTCCAGATATTTCTATGGATTAATAAAGTGATTGATGAGGAATGGATCTGGGATAAAGCAGAAATATTGGCTTGGGTTTGTGCTGAAGGGGAGTAAGGGCACAGTGTGTGGACAAGGCATCACTGAGAACTGCAAGAGGCAGCCCTGGGGAACGCTGAGAGGCAGAAACAATCCTGTCTCTGCCCTGAGATGAGAGTTCTTAGGTTTGTTTAACTGCACGTGAAAGTGCTGGGATTGGCCTCACTGCTCCACTTCAGTGAGGGTACAGTGCCTGTGTAAAGGAAAGGCAGAGGGGGAAATTCAATCCCCGCATTCTCCCTGGATGAAAATCTGAGAGGAAGAAGGAAAAAGCAACTCCTTGTATCAAATTAGGAAATCACAAGGAAGCGTTTACCTACAGTTTTAAAACATAAAATATTTGATCTGGACTTCCTGAATGCCTCCAGCTCCTAGAGCAGGCTGGGATATTTGCTTGTATCTTGAAAGAAACACTTGCTGCTGGACTGTTGGGTATCTCAAGAATGATTGTGAGATATATCAGTCGCAGAAGTGACTGCAGCTTACCAGAGAGCAGCCAGGTGGACACCAAGCAGATCACAAAGCTGCCACAGCTCTGTGGTGATGCAGCAGCTGCAGCCACGCTGGCAAGTGTCCAAAGGGCACTCCTGGACCAGCTGCAGCACTTCAGTACACTGAAGCAAAGATTTTGGGTAAGTGAAAGGATGTCTCATACTTAAAGCCTCATTTCCAGCAGTTCTGCAGCAGCCATACCTGCCCAAAACCCCGAGAGATCAATGCCAGATCTACCCATCCCACAAAAATATTTTTCCATACATTCTGATTTTAATAAGAAAGGAGAATAGAGGTTCTTACACCTTTCATGAGCATTGAATGGAAACAGATTATTTTTCTCTTTTCTTCTTTATAACAATAAGCAAATTAGACTTTCATGTTTGCAGGCAGCAGTCCAAAGAGACAGATTGAGTTCTTTCCTTTGCCCCTTGCCCCCTGTGGAGGGGGGGTCAGGCTCCTCTACCACCATGCCACAGGCTCACAAGGTGGCCCTAGGGAAGTCAACCCCCTTCCAGGATTTCCCCATCTCCATGCTGGGGTGGGGATTCTGATTCCCTTCAGGAGCCTGAGTGCCTGTCTCCCTGTCCTGCCTGGCTCAGCTCTGAGGCAGTCCCTGCTCTGCATCTTAGCCCAGGCTTCCCACCCCCAAACCCAAGAGTTTGACCACACCAAAGCAGTCTTGAATTTCTTCATGAGACTGGAGGTGCCTGTAGTGAAAAACATCAATATCAGAAAACCTAAACCAAATCTAATCCTATTTTCAATGAATACTGTTTGAAAAAAACTACTTACGTGCTATTTGAGCAGTCACAAGCAAGCTTTTCTATTACCCCAGCAACATGCCTCGCCCACAGTGAGACTTACAGAGGTTACTTAAGTGGTAATAATCTGCTTAATTCACTATTCCTAAGGAGTCTTGTCGTCTTTTCAGAAATTGCCAAAAAGGTCACCACTTCCGTTAATTGTGACTGTGTTTATTATAAGACGGAGGTGGCTCCAAGTGACTAAGGATGGAAACTCCTCCCAGATCATTCCTGCTGTCAAACACTAGTGACAAATGTTCGCAGAAAAGCAAATGAAAGTGGGCTGCAAAGTGCATAACGTTACAAAGTTCATAGACACCCTAATGAATAAATTTCCCTGCTGTTCGCCTCTGATTGCATTATCAGTTTCTTAATCAATTCTGTCTCCTAGCATGGCAGGCCTTCACTCAGTGTTCTGACGGCAGTGGTTGCTTTGCTAGTCCAATCAGTTAGAGTGATGATCAGCCAGACAATTATCAGATCAGATCTCTCTGGTGCTCTATTTCTGTTGCTGGTCATTCCCAAAAGCATAGTTTGCTCCTGTTCCAAGTGTGGGATGAAAGCCTGGTCTCTTGGTTACCTGTTGTGGCTTACCTTGGCCAGTGACCATTTTAACATCTTATTTTCAGCTTGGTGAAAGCGTCTTTCTATGCTTGACATAGCACTGAGCAGGGAGAAAGTCTTGGAGATGAGAATGAAACTGAGATGTCATTTGTCTGAAGGTAGGACTGTGTTTGGCTGTTGTAAATATTCTGCATTGGTTTTGTGCTGTCCGGGACTGCTTCTAGTAAAGGTAGGTGAAGGTGTGGTCTCTCTCTGACCTGCAGTGGACAGAGGATGTTTTCCCTCCTTCAAAACAAATTTCAGAGTTCCCAGAATGAGCCAATAATTCAGTGTGGCTGACACCTCACCTTCCTTTATCACCAAACTGATATCCTTGATCACAGGCAGCTGCACTTAATCCCCAGAGCACTGATGGTACACCACAAACAATGTGGCTTTTGCCTTCCTAAAGGATGACACTCTGCCCCTGTAATTGCTCCCAAGATTTTTCAACTCTGAAGCCTTTGTCAGCTAACCTTGGATATACAAGCTGTCTAGGGAAGTTATTGATTCCTCTCATCTCCACCTCCTCTCTGCCCAGTTAGACTGATTTATAGGAATTTTGGTAGGAACCACAAAAATCCTGGCAGAGCTCATTAATCTGTGAATCTTTTAATGACTTCCCTTCTTGCAGAGACTATCTGTTTGCCTGAGTGCTATTTCTGCAGCAGCCAAATCAGGTTTGCAAGACTCTCACCTTCTCCTCAAACCCACCACATGATACTGTAATATTTACATTCAGGGCTTGGCACTTTTTCCTTCCAGATCTGTGCAGACCAAATGCAGCTTCGCTCATCTGTGCAAGACTCAAACACATTAAAATAAACAGCAATAATGCCCTTAAAACCAAAAGCAGCAAGATCAGACTGAATCATATCATGTCTCTTGGCTTTTTGTGTTCACTGGGAGAGTATTCAGTAACACCTGAAACCTCTGCAGAGGGAACTGCCAATAACTGTAATTACACCGTGAAAATCTACCATGTATTGGTGGCAAAAGAGCTTTGGCCTATGTCCCCTGTGCTGGGTGACTCCTGCAGAGCTGGCCAGCAAAGAGCCACTCAGGTTTGTCAGCAGATGCCAAAAGCTGGGCTCATGCTGTTGTGCTCACCTTTTCTCCATCCTTGTGCAAACGCATCTCACTTGAGCGCCATGGCAGGCTCATTTTGGCTCAGCGTGCCAGAAGACATTGTCAGCAAGAACTGTGGCAGCTCAGAAGCGAGTTTTGTCTTTCAAATGTAGTTTTTTTTGTCTCCTCACATCATTGCAGTGGTCTTTCATAGCTCCCCCTCCCCCAGAGAATGTAACCTTTTATAAATTAGATGGTATGAAAATGCCACCAAGATTCAGACTATCAATTAATTTCTTCTTTAAGATAAATCCTCTTCTGAATCTTTTATCTTATTTTATTTACTGTATATTTGCATTTTTGCATAAAATGTTCTCTCTCTGAGCCAGCAATTATCTCTGGTAAGGTTCATATTTCTTGGAGATAGCTGGAATTTCTTCCCCATTTTCCTTTTGAATGTGCAAAATCACTGTCCCTGCTGCTGGATTGGCGTCACCTGACATAGTTAATCTTCTAATCTTGTCTCTGGGGTGACATCAGAGGAGATGATGGAGACATTTCCTTTCTTGAATACAAAGCTCAGATTCAATTCTTACTAGTGAAAATCTTGCTAATAACACAAAAAAATAGAGATAAATTCAAAATTATGACATACCTAGTTATTTTGTGGGGCTGCAATTACTTTTGTATTTGTTGCTTCCTAAAGGGCTGTTCTGGCTGTCAGCTATATCTTGGCTATTTTTACTCACTCTTCCTTCTCTGGAAGAACCCACACGAGATCTTGTCACAGCATCGCTCGTCTTGAAGTTGCATTATTACACTCCCCATCCATCAAGTTAAAACGTGAAGAGAATGTGTCAGAAAACACTAATGAAATAAAATTCCAATTATTGGGACTTGCAGGCCCTGCTTCTTGCTGAGCCTGGTTGCTTTTCCTTCTGCTGATTGCTGTACAGAGGTTCAAGCCCACCTGACCAGCAGCTCATTTCTCTGCTGCAGGTACTCGTGGCAGAGCATCCCACTGGCCCTGGATTTGGCCCGCTGATCCCGTCGGAACATCTGGGACCTCACCATGGCCCCATCAATGACTCAGGAGATGTGAGGCTGACAACGGGGCTGGTGGTGACCAGCCGGCACACTCCGCTCTTGCTTCTCTGCATTTTAACTGGGTGCAATTCAAAAGCTATGGTTAATTTTACCCCTTACCTTAGAGGATGGAAAGGCACATTCTATCCCCACGACTGCAGGGCTATTCGAGGGGGAAAATCAAGTCTTAGCTAACAAATTCCTAACATTCTGCACTCTTCAGTGCTCTGAGAGAAGGTCATCCACATCCTGATGCCAACCCGCTTATATCAGCCTGCAGTTTCTCTTCTAGCCCTGTCCTTCCCCTCCCCCTCCCAGGCTGTGAATCCTCCATACTCAACAGTCAGAAATCTCTTCACACTGCAGGAAAAAACCCTAGGGAATTTGCATAAATTAGAAGGGAGAAGCACATTTCAGCCATTCTCTCTTTAAACTGCGTGGAAATCACGCTGATGGGAGATAGAAATGCCTGCTGAAGCGGGCAGTAAGGAGCTTGCTTCAATCTCATGGAAAATTGCAGATTTAATAATCAGATCTGACTTGGTTAGCTAAAGAAATAATTCTCGCTTCTCATGATTTCCCTCTGTAAGGAGAGAGAAAGGCAGAGGGAAGTAGAACATCTTGACCATGCCCCTACAGCAGTGCTGAGCTTAGCAAAGCCCTTCCACCAGTAATGTCAGCAGGCAGCCAGAGTCTGGCAGGGCCTGAGATCCCACAGTGGGAAGCGCAGCTCCCTGCTTTTCCTGTGAGGTTTGGATGAGGCTGGCTGTGTCCGTGGCTGAACTAGAAGCAAGTCAGCAATACCAAAAGCCCTGGTCCAGCTGGGAGCTTTCCAGTGGACCAGGCTCTTTTCACAGTCAGATTGCTGAGTCAGTCAGGTCATGGGGAAAATTACAGCCTCCCCGTGGGATTTAAAATCTTAAAGCCCAGATTTTCCAGGATGTTTAGGCACTTAGATCAGGCACGAATCAGATGGGATGTGTAAACACATAGATGAGAAACAAAGTCCCATGACATGTCTTGCTCATGTAGGTGACAGTACTGAGCATGAAGGCGACCATGTACTTGTGCCATGGTAGGTGCCCTGCACCCAGGTTTCCCTAAATATGTCCTCTTTCCCCAGCATATCAGCTCAGTTCCAGGGTTTTTGTACCTCAAAAGCCCTTTGCACTGTCAGGACTGGCCTTGAACATGCCCAGGAATGGACATCCAGGACATTCCTGGGCACATACTTCTTCCTAGAAATCTCCAGAGAGGGGTATGGACACCATAGCAACTGCTTAAATATTTCAAGATGCATCAGGAAAATACAACTGTCTTCCACAGGAGACTAAATGGTCCAGGCAAATCTTTATGAAGTTCTCCAGTGACTTCCTTCCATACATTTGCATTTACTACCCCACTCATGGTACTTGTCATGGATTCATGCAGATGGCTGTCTGTCAGGGAGTAGAATGAAGCAGAGAGATTTATAACTGGTTCTCTCTGCATGTTGAGGGATAAGCATCCTTTGGGTTCCTCGGAAAGCCCAAGTGAGAGTAGTTATTAGAAAATGTTCAGCCCATTTCACACATTAGTTTAATACCCACTGATGTGCTTTATTTCTCACCTTTTATTGCTTAGTTCAATTTTCGGCTTTAGCATTTTTTTACATGAGAGACACCAGGCTTATTCATAAATTCCCAAAACTTTCTCTGTCAGACTTAAATTTTCCAGACTTGGCCTTTCTCCAGGAGCAAACATGGATCTTCTCTTTTCAGGATGAGAAACAAGGGAAGTTAAAAGAAATATTCTGTTTTAATCAAAGAAAAAAAAAAGTCTTATAATTTATCAAAACCCAGCATTATAACTAAAGTATCCAGGGATCAAAGCTAATTTTTAAATTGAAGTATCCACATCAAAAGAAGGTGTTTGTTTGTAACTATCATTGTAAGAACTAGATCTGCTCTGTTCAACTTTTGACCTGCTTTAGTATTTCACTGAAGAGCTCTCCCAGAGCCAAATCCTAGTAAGGGCTCTGGCAGATGAGCTCTTGCCAACTTTGCTGTGATAGTTTAAGATGTATTTGTCCTCCCCCCTCAATCTGCTCTGCTGGCTTCTCTGCCCCTTTTCCAGAAGATGCTAACTACCTGCAGCAGATGTGGCCACGGACAGTGTAATGGGGGTTACTGAGGCAGAGGTTTCTTAAAATTACTCTCGAGGATGAAATAGAACTGAGACACCAGTCTGTGATTTGGCGTGCCTTCCCTGCAGGCACTTGTCCAGCTCTGCTGGAGGGCTCTAACTTTTGGTGGAGGAGCACCAGCTCACAGCTGTGAGAGGTAACTTCAAAACCAGCTGCAGCTGTTTGCTCCAAATACAAGGAGGAATGGTGAGCCCTTAATCCTGCAAATACTTATGCATGTGTTTATAACTGTGAGCAGTTCCAGGAACTTCAGTGGGGCTTGAAGTTAAATTGGCACGTAAACGCTTGCAGAACTGGGAGCCTGCGTTTTCACTGGGTCGAGCTAAGAAAGCTTTGATTCTCACACATTGGAGCAATATGTTTCTGCAGTCAGATGACACTGCAAGAAAAGTCCCCCAGTCTGTTCAGGCCTTCTTCCTTTCCCAAATGCATACTGAGAGCAAGACCAGACACCTCCCTGACTGCCAGAATAGCTAGTGGTCACTCCTTGGGTCTGTGGGCGGTAGCAGGATGGAGAGGTTAAGCATGATGCCCTGCACTTCTCCTCCTTGTACAACCTCTTTGGCAGAGAGCACAGCCCGAGGCTCTGTTTCCCTCCGAGCTGCCCTCCAGGTGAGCCTTACACAGGTGAATATCTCCATGCGTGTTGCACGAGCAGATCGAGAAGCAGACACTGACAAGGGCTGCCCTGACAGAACTGTGCCAACAGATCCTCGTGCTGGCCAGCCCCAGTGGCCACCAGACACTTCTGGCTCTGCTTGCCCAGCCTGTGTAGGCAACCCGAGGAATGGTTTTAGGAACGTCACAATCTTGTTTTGCAACTATTTTAGCTTCTTAGTCAGTGGCCTGACATCCTGAATTGAATCCATGGTTAGCTGTGCTGCTGAGTAACCAGCAGAGGCTATTAAAAGGCTTCTCTTCAGAGAGAGACCAGGCACACCCAGCAGTGTCAGCCTTTGGGTGCTTAGACTGAAGCATCTGAATAAAAACAACCCTAATTTTTCAGAGGTGCTGGGCACACTGAGCTCCTAGTATACCTCATGTAATTTATGCTTTTTTTCTTCAAGGCATTTTGAAGAAAGGTATTCCCAATGGCTCATTGCCCCGAGGGGCTGTCTCTGGCCACATGGTCTGGAAGTTCTTCTCAGAGAACCGCCCCCCATGGAGCCCCCGTTTCCTCCTCCCAGCCCTCCCTCCGGCTCTGGGTCCAAACCTCCGGCATTTGTGAAAGGCTCAGACCAGACACCAAAGGTCTGAGTCAGGCAAAGCCCTGACTGTTCCTGACTGTTCCCAGGAGAAAAAGTGGCAGCAAATCACATCCCCCTCCCTCGGGGCTGAGGCTCCCACCAGGTCCTGCACATGTCTCTGCCAAGCCCAGCCCGGCTCTAACGCTGCCAGAGCTTTTGCTTGCACTTCATTAAGGTGCCTAATGAGCACACCAGTGTGCAGGGGTACTCTCCACTGACTCTGCGAGTCTGGAAATCTCATACCAAGCAAATCCCACATAAACACTTTCAAAGATTAAAAAAATAAGTCGTAGGAACAGCCACTAAACTGGCATTAAAGCGGCATGTTTTAAGTAAGAAAACTCATGAAGTTACAGAGAAATCTAGACTCATAATATTATTATAAACCACGAAACAGCCTTTGGTAACAGTGTCACAAAACAATTTCTCAGATATTACAATATAAACAAAGACCCTTTTTTTCCCTTCCCCCTTAAAGAGATACACCCTGGCTTCTGCCCCCTTTCCAGCAGTGAGTGTTTGTACTCGGAGCCTGCAGAACGAGAGGGTACAGAGCAAGATGTCAGAGCCTATCCCCCAGCCCATCAGCTCCCCCCGCAGCCCCCCGGGAAGCAGGAGAGCCCTGCGGGGTGGCTCCCACTACCAACCCCACCGCACAGCAATTAGCTCTGTTCTACCGCGCAGATTTGCGGCTTAGCTCTTAAAAGCCGTTTCATAAATATTCGATGGCCTTTCCGACAGGGTAATGTGCCTCTGTGACATTAAAGAGGAAACTCCGCGAAGGGGAGGGATGACAACAAATTTATCCACCAATAGCACACTCTTTTGGCACAAAAGCACATTCTTATCTTTACATCCCATAATGAGAAGGCAGGGACGGGACTGTTGCTACAGCTCTCTGGGTGCGTAGATGTAGAGTGCAAGAGAAGGGTGGCTGTAAACTGCTAGATATTTTTCCCCCTCGCCTTTGCAAACAGAAGGACCCGCGCTTGCGGTCCTGCAGTGGTTTTCCTAAGCCCCCGGTGAGGAGGACTTCTCACACGATGTCAGACTGCGAGGGACTGCCTGTGGGTAAGCGCCAGATTTATATTTACCTCAGTGTCCTGCCGACTGGTTCACATTCTCAGATTGCAAAGTCACACGCGAAGCCGCTTGCTTTCGAAGGGAGCTGGAGCCGCAGCAGGGAGAGGAGAAACTCCCTGAAAAACACTGCAGATCCTGGTGCGGTGCCTTACGAGTCCGTGGTGGAAGGCTGGTGAGGGTGGTAATGCCTGGATTTTCTCTGAAGGCACAGGGGCTGGGTAGGAGGAAGGGTTCTGGAATTCAGACAGATGGTCTGAAGTGCTGGTGTCCGGCGAGATGATGGTACCGATGTGTGCCGTCTTGAGCGCACTAAGGAGAGTTTGTGGGGATGGGTGCTGCAGGACCAGGCGCTGTGTGTGGGTCCTGTTTGTTCCTTGATAAACCTTCTTGGATAGTAACGGACGCAGCCAGGGCAGATAAAAGTAATGCAAAGGGTTTGTTTGCTGAAAGGAAATAGAAAAGTACTTTACTTATAAAATAAGTGTGTTACACACTTTGCCTATATCTGGGAAGGAGTGCTTTACTACCACTTAGGGCTGTATCTGTCAAACTTCACTGAGCAGAAGAGCACATCAGCAAGAGGCATGTTTCTCAGCTGTTTTTTAAAAAACTTCTATAGGAACTGTAAACATTCTCTAGGCTGCCTGTACAAAAGGAAACACTTGTCAAAATGATAGCCGAATTCTCTGCCAAGGCATTTCACTAATAAAGAGATGGACTACTGGAAACCTCTTTTATTTTATTTTTTCTTTTGCCCTGGCAAGCATTTATCTTTTCGTGTATGTACATATACACACACACATACTGTGTAGCACTTAGGTTCCACTGATCTGTGAAGGCTATGCACCAAAGATGCAGGTTCTGAGCTAAAAACTGTGCTGGAGAAGAAGAAGGCTGCCACAGTGTTTTTCTTTTTTTCCTCCTCTCTCTGCTTACATTTTGCAAAGCAAATCCCAAGTCCAAAACTGCGCACTCATAACCAGAGTGGAAAAATATAAATTACGTATATGGTGCAGAGTGAGCTGCACCATGCACAATTCCCTGTACTGTTGCTATCAGCTAAAGACAGGAGAGATGAAAATGAATATTTCCTGCTTACCTGCTCAAAGGGCTGATCTGTTAACAAGCAAAGTTTTACTTCTCCAGGCTTTGATTTTAAAGGCCTAGTCCCAGTTTGCTTATTAAGCAAACTCTGAGCTGGGGGTAGGATATTTCAGGGTGACAGTAGCAGTATCAGCTGGCATCTGATATTAATGATGAAACTGATATCGAGTGTGCATGGCGTCTTGTGTGCAGAAGTTAGTGATATCTCAATTACCTTTGCTGCTGAAAGGACCTAGTAGTTTTCTTCCAGAAAAACATTCAGGGACGCATTGAGGGAAGGGAGAAATTTTCTATGGGCAGGAATGAAAAATAAAGTGATGTTTATATGTGGATCAGAAATGTGCCAGCACACACAGAGCAAAGGTTTATTTCTCTCTGTTCCCCCAATAATTGTCCCATGCCCCCCAGCCCTGCTTCCAGGAAGCAGGACTCACCCTGCCCCATGACAGATAAAACCAACCTGTCCCAAGGGACACCTGCTTCACAGACCTTGCATAACATTCTGGTTCCTGTACTTATAGATGTGTGGATGCATATATGCATATAAAAATATTCACAAAACCAGCAGCAGAGAGAGAAATCGTGGTCCTCCATCAGAGTGATTAAGCAATCTTAGTGAACTGGTTGCTGACACCTTGCTTTTCATGTCAAGGAATTTTGAAATAATTCTCTTTGTGGCTATTGCTCTTTGACTAGCTAGGTCAAAGTTTAAAATTTCAGCAGTTTAAAACTTAACACTACATAAAAAGAATTGCAAAAAATCATCATCAAACTTTCTAATACACTGATTAGTGTCCACTAGTGCAGAAATGCCCTTTTGCTGAATCCACTGAGCATTGCTGAATCATATGAGGCATAGAATTGTACTTCTGAAATCCTTGGTTTTGAATGCAGCCAGATAATACAAAAAAGTTGGTGCAGTGACAGATATCATTAGCACTGCGATGGGGCTGCAATCCAGAGCTCTGCTTCTAACACAAACTGTACAGCCCTGTGCATGCGGCCGTGTATACACATGCACACGGCTAAAAATAAATTTAGCCAAAGCACAATATTAGTGTCAAGTGTATGTACTCCTTCAGGAACCTTTTTGCAAAGGGTATGCCTCACGAACAACCTGGAGAGCTGCACTTTGTAGTTAGAGGAAATTAATGCCAGAGTTTTTAGACTGCTTTCAGCCTACACAAGAATGTAGCAGGAACAGCTGTGTAATTGTTTCCTCGGAAAAGCAATTTGGGGGGAATGGCTGAATACAATCTTTTACTTAAATAGCTGGATATGAATGGGTTGCTACACCAGTAATTTTTCAAGAGACTTTATTCAGTAAGAGTATCCTACTTCAATGGTTATGCAATTTTTTCATGATGAAAGCATTGGGTGTTTTTAAATTTCTGGTTTCTGTTCAATTCCAGTGTGGCTGCACTCTTTCACTGTTGTGGAACGGAAAATTAAACATGTGATGCAAAAAAAGTTTCATTTTGTTTTTTGAATGTAGTGCAGAAGACATAAAAAAGAGATCTTAAATGTCAGAATGCAGATTACATGTAAGCAAGTGCACAGTCATTTTGGATCAAATTCATACCAAAAAAAAAGGCATTTGAAAACCTTTTGAGATTTTAAAGTGAACAGAATTCTAAAATTTGCACTAATAATTTCCCATTGTAACACATGGAGACAAAGAAGAAAGAAAGATCCGTCACTTCAGGACAAATGCACTCCTATTGCTTCCTCATTAGCAATTATTGACATACTGATGCTATCCATTAGTGCCTGCTACATAGATTTCTTGTCACTCCTACATGCAGATAAAAGAAAAGCACATCAATTATTTAAGTGCTTCCCCTTGTGTGTATTATTTTCCTCTTGTACAGAGTTGTAGTTCAGTCTCTGAACGACAGAACAGCTTTTCACACACCCAGCATTTTGACTAGGAATATATGAGTCATGATGGTTCTGGTTCTCAACGCAAACCTTTTGACTTCAGAAAAATCTCTGAAGTCACGCAAAGGTTCTTAAAGTGACTCTTTTCTTATTTTCCCCTTTCAGCCACAGGCTGACTTTGAATATCATGGGTAACTTCTTGTGGATAACACCACTGTTGAAATAACACAGGGTACTGAGCCATAACAGATGAAGATTATAATGCTGAAGAAAAACACCAGGAGTCTCATATATGAATATTTTCTCTTATTTACTACAACAGGGCTGAAAAAGGAAGAAACAGAATTGATGTAGCTTGTTCTGCAGCAGGTGGCATGCAAATCCAACTGAATTTCCTTAACATTCCTCACAAACATTTACTGGCCTTGTTTCAGTAGAGGACTTTTCATCTGAAGTATGTTCCCGACTCTTTCGCTAAATACTTCCTTTCAAAGCTAAAATTACATATTTCAAACATGTCTTTAAGACAGACTGGAGCCAGTTGATAAAATTGGTGTTTTCAAAATTAGGATATCCCAGAAACCTATGGGAATTTAGATTTCCTGAAATTCAACACATTGTGCACTGTCATGGGGAGTCCATTTATCTCAGCCAGAGAGGCTGTTACTGAACAAGACCTCCAGCTCCCTTGCTGGGCTGTCTCTAAAGACCTACTGCGAATAGAATATGGCCCACATACATTTCTCTAACAAAAAATCCTGACCCAGCACATGCATGAGCACTACTCATGTCAAATAAAATTCCCCCACTTTCAGGTACTCATATCAGCATAGGACTATGCTTGAAATTAACATTTCACTAGATTTGGTTAAAAATGTCTATCTTTTTGCAGATAACTCCATGTCTCCCTTAGGACTAGAGCACCACTTCTGCATTAGAGTTTGCAGGGTGAGACCCTAAGTAGAAGGCAACAGCCTGAAATCACCCTGCAGAGTGGCTGTGCAGACTGCAGTTAGTGCTCTGGGATAAGCAGAGAAGTGGGAAGGTCTTTCCAGCATATCAAGCCAGTTACCTGCTGCAGCTTCGGAATGAGATGGCATGACTTGAATATCTCAAGAGAGAGGTCTGAAGGAGGAACCATAGCTCCTGACTGTACTAAACCCACCAGCACTGGCTTGCATGCTCAGAGCTCCCCAGGAAGGTGAGCCTAGGGTGCTGGGGTGATGAACCTGAGAAGCATCTGTATTACTTATCAGGGTTTGTAACTGGCAAACAAACACTTCACAGAAACTGTGTGATCTTGGTGTATGGACCCCCTGGCAAACTCATTTCCTTTTGCATTTGGGAAGTCACCTTAGGAGATGAATGCTAGCTATTAGAAGCAGTCACAAATTTTCCAATAAAGTGTTCTTTCATCACAAAATACAGATGTTACCAAATCAAAATGCAACATTTTGTTGACAGTGTTAATATATGAATATGCTTCTAAAGATCACATTTTTGAAAATTGAAACTGAGTGGGAGCAAGACAGAAAGCCTTTGGATAATCAGGTAAAATCAAATCAAATATAATATCTGGGTATATTGCCCCAGTTTGATGAAAATGGAATTGAAATACCAGAATTATCTTGGCAGCTGGAAGTTCTTCCAACCAGCTTCGTTGCTCCCCCAGAAATTCTGTGTGTCCTCAGTCTGTCCAAGCAATGCCTTGAGCAGCAGAGGCCGTGCATTCAGGAGGCAAACACTGATGATGATGAAGCAATCATCATGGATTAAAGCTTTAGAGAGGTTTTGGAACACGAAGATCAGGCAACTACGCAAGGAAAAATGAGTTACTCTGGTGCCTCAGGAATCCATGTTTTGCAAAAAAAACCCCCCCAGAAGGAGATTTATGGTAACAAGTAAGCCCCATGGAGACACCAGGTTGGGAGCCTGTCATAGGTATGCCTGGAAAGCTGTCTCTGTTCATACATCATTTTAAGACAGCCCCATGAGCCAAAATATTCAGCCTACAGTCCATGAAGTGTTAAAATCGCCTGGGTGCAGCCTTCACCTGCTTCACAGGCTGGTGAGGGCTGAGCCTGGGTGAGGGCTTCCTGCTGAGGAGGGGTTCCCACCTCCAGACAGGGTTTTCAAAGCCTTGGGACTACATGGCTCAACCGTGGCCTCTTCCCATGCACCTCCTTAGATCTTTGTTGGGGAAAAACGAGGTTTTCCATTTGGGAGAAATCTCCCCAGACCACGAAGCAGTT
The DNA here is from genome assembly GCA_013400655.1 of Mystacornis crossleyi. Taxonomy (NCBI): domain Eukaryota; kingdom Metazoa; phylum Chordata; class Aves; order Passeriformes; family Timaliidae; genus Mystacornis; species Mystacornis crossleyi. Next base: position 24,280 of record VYZQ01029860.1, read on the forward strand.
GCTTCAGTGCTGAGAAAAGGAGAGAGCCAGGAGAGAGACATAGGGCAAGGAGCAACTCCACATTTGCACTTGGGCAAAATGCCACACATGGCAAAGCTGGTTCTCTGTCATCAAAAGCAAAGATGAAAGAGGGTCTCTGTTGCAGCCCAATATCAGGGGGTTCTCAATAGGGGTTCAGCCTAGCTTAGGCAAACTTAGTGTACCTGTACATAGCTGTGTAATACAAGCCCCCTCTGCTACTCATAAAGTCATTTCTTACAACTAGCTTTAAAGTTTGCAACCTCTGGAATTAGGAAGTCGGCAAACTCTGCTGTTAGCTCTGTTCTTCTCTTCCAGCATGGGTATTCTATCACTTGGTGGTGGTTTGGTGGGAGCTGACTGTTCCAGAAGTGTTCTGAGCATAGGCACTGAGTTAGTCTTCATCTCCAGCCTCTGCATTTCATGTAGCAGGTGAGGATTTCTTTCTGTGGACTGCAGTTGCTATTCAGCTGACAAGCAGGGGCTGTGCCAGTTCACTGCTTTCCTGAAGCAGAATGTATGTGTGCTATGTGCTACAGGGGCTTCAAGTGCAGGTATTTGACCTAGCAGAGACATTTTTCAGAAGAAAACGTTTGTTTGTTTGTTTGTTTGTTTGTTTGTTTGTTTGTTTGTTTCTTTGTTTGTTTTGCTATGAGGAGGGGTGCTGAAGGAGGAGAACTCTTTGAGGCAGTCGATAGAGGCAGTAGAAGTTAGCACAAACGTTTGCTGCTGGGATGCCGGTTAAGGATCTAGTTAGGAAATACAGAAGGTGGTAGATCTTTCCCAAGTGCTCGTCCCTTCCTCCCCATTCCTTGATGGGAGGATTTTCCTTATCTGCAGAAATACTTGGAAGCCATAGTTTGTCCCAAGGTCTGTGAGCAAGAGCACTTGCACAGTGCAGCACGTTTCTGAACAGTCTTATTCCATGATGTTTACAGTAACTTAAGGCATGCAAAAAACAACCTGTGTTTTTTTTCTCCTTCTCTCCTCCATCTCTCATAACATCTGCAGTATTTCCAACATATTCTGTGTAAAGCCATGAACATTTAAAAGCCATAATTGCATTTAACAATGTCTGGAGCCTTCTCTTGCTGCAGACCTGTTATTCAAGCAGTAATTTAGAGGGTGGGGCCCCCTTCCCTTCCTTTGCCATTCAGACTGCAAACGGAATGCCCAGTGTGCCCTCCCAAGAACCTGGTGAGTGCCCAGTCTCTCATCATCATATTCAGTTGCTCCTCTGTCCCTGTCATTTCTTTCCTTACAGACTGTGATCAGGTCCCTCATCCCACACTAGTGGTTTCCACAATTAAATTTGCAGCATTAGGGTTTACCTTACATCTCTGATCTCCTCTAAAACTCACATAAAAGACTGGCAAGATCCCCCAAATGCTTTCTTCTTTGTGGGAAAGAAACTCTGGGACAGAGGAATGGGCTCCTGACAAACGCCAAGTGCTGGGCATGGACACGTTGTCAGTGCCCAGGATCACTTCCCCGAAGGAGTCCTGGGTTTCACGGAGCAGCTGAAGTCACCGTTGAGTCAGCAGGGCACACAGGGACTGGTCATAGCTGCTCTTTGGTTCTGCACACGGTCTGTCAATCACACAAGTTGCTTTTGGAAGAAAAGCAAGCCCTTGCTCAGATGACTCCAAACCGTGCTCAGTAAAATGGCTGTGGCCCCTGAGGAATCACAACAAATTCCAAGAAGACTTTGGGAAGTACAATGCTGTCTCCATCAAAAAAAAAAACAGGGAGCATTTCAGAGAGGTACCAATGGCTGATTTATCTCGGGCAGCTTTTCCACACTGTCCCGGAGGGAACCCTCCAGCACCACATCACTGCTCTCAGCACTGTTTGGATGGCTTGAGTTTCCACTACTTCAGTGCTCCATGGGAGAACACAGACTTAGCTCAAACAGGTATTATGAAGGCATGAAATTAAAAGTTTGGAGAGGTGTTTGAAAGGTTTAGGTCCAAAATCCTCTCATAAATCCACTACTTGACAGCAGACATGGCAAGTCACAGACACTAGCAAACTTGGCATTTCATGTGGTTCTCACCTATCTCGAAGATAAATATGCACATGCACACTTATCCTTTGTGATGTGTTCTTTGCGGAGCTGCAGGATATGGTCTGACTTTGCCAGTACCCCTCAGTGACACAGTGCACCCAGAACACTTCCCAGTGCCTAACATAGTTACTGTGAAAATGGTAAAATCCTTGCTGCTGAACCAGAGGGTGAAAACTCCTGCAGCCAGACAACTTGAAGAGGTCTGCTGAGGAAATAAAAAAAAAAAAAGCACACACATACAAAAAAAAAAAAA
>VYZQ01029861.1:0-11483 GCA_013400655.1 Mystacornis crossleyi
GGAAGGGAAATTTTTGCCCAGAACATTCCCAGAGCACTTGGGCAAAGCAAACCCTGTTTGGCTGTGGCTAAAACTTGTTTTCCTTGTCGCGGTGTTGGTGTTCAGAATATTCCCAGCCCATAAGCATGGCTGAGCTGGTGCAGGTTGATTTTCTACGAAAAAGAGCAAACATGGAGTGAGGAAGGGGAAAAAAGGGAGGGGGATTAACACAGGTTTGAACTGTCAAACCCAGGCCGCTTTAAATGCAAAAGGCAGCCAGGGTTAAGGTCTTCGCTTGATTCACTGTCACTTGAGAGCTACAGGAAATTAAACCACAGAAGCTCGGGTCAGAAAGCATTAATAAAAGCAAGGGAATTCAGGTCGGAAAAAATGTTACGGTGATTGAATGGCATTTTTCGTGTTTGGGGGATGCTCAGGTGAGGGTATCCCGCTGTGCAACACGCTGGAAGTGTGGCAGGAGCTGCGGATTTCGGTGTTGTCCCTGAGTTTTTCCAGCTTGGCTGCTCCCGAGTCCGAGTGGGATATTACTCACACGCAGCCTTAATCCCAACAGTGCAGTGTACGGGCATTCCAGCATCTGTTAGGGATTGTGGCAGCTCTGGAGGGCACAGCTGATCACGTTTGAAGTCCTCTGGTTTGGGCAAGGAGCTGTGGTGGGAGAAGAAACGCTGGGTTTCGGGAACAAAGGACGGAATGTTTTTCCTTGTGGGGCCATTTTGCCTCGGCCGGAGGAATGATGTAGCTCACAGCAGAACTTTGGGAATTGGATAACTGGTCTGAAATGGGCTGAAACTGGGTGGTTCCTCTTAAAAATGCCTGGGTTGGAAATCTGGAATGGTTTCATCCATGCTTTTTCACCCAGCAAGGTGGGCACCTTCTCCTGTGCAGTTCGATGGGAAGCCCTGGAATTTTTAGGTCTCCGAATCTGCTCTGTCCCTGGGGTTTGGATGTGGAAACGTGCCTGGGGATCATCCTTCATTTCAGCCCTCTCACCCCTTTCCCAGCACTTAAAAGAAAGCTGAAAGTCTCTCTCATCATAAAGGCACCCCCTTAATGGAAATCTTTGACACGGGTGGAGCAGTGGAAACACTCAAACTGCTGGAAATGGCCGGGAGAAAGGGGGAAAAAAGGGAAAAACTCAGCAAGAACAAGCCCAAAATGAATTGTTTGACAGAGAATCATAAGCTTGATTCAATTACAAAAAGCAGCTTGAGCCCCAGTGAGCGTTCCCCACGCACGACAATAAATCAGGATCACTCACTTGAGGTGCTTTGTTATAAAGCAGCCCTGCTTCTTTCTGGGATTAATGACTAAAAGTCCTGATAAAGATTAACTGGCTGGCTTTAATTTCATTAAGGGGGAGAAAAAAAGGCAGCATCTCCCACATTTTTCAGCTCTGGACAACCCCCCCTCAGCACTTGGTTGTTGGGGCAAAGGCTGAGGAGGCAAAGCCTTCCGAAGTGTGTTTTTTGGGGTTTTTTTTTCAGGGAATGTTATTCCCCAAAGTGTTGGAATTCTGTTCCTCTTTCTACAGTAATTCCCACGTTCACGCAGAGCCCACTGGCTTCCTGAGGGTTTGGGGAATCAGCTGTGCAGAGCAGCATCAATGGGAACAGTCTGGATTGATGGGAATCATTTCCCCGTTACCCACGCAGGTGACAAAGGCCAAATGCCCAACAAATTCCTTCATTGCTTTGGGTTTGGAATTTTGAGCTGGTCCTCCTGGGCATCCACTTTATCCGGGATTTTAATCCTCTGCCGTGGATCGCTCGCACTTTTTTTCCAGGATTTGAAGGATTCAGCTGCACAAACTTCCTAAGAAAATCTTGGGACAGAGTGGGCATCCCTTCACATCCCCCCTGGAGCACGGCAAGAGCTGGATAACCCAGTTCAAAGTGAAAAACATAAGGAATTTTCCATATTTAAACACCTAATTCCCTCACAAAGCATTCCCTGTTTTTTTTCTCCAGGTAGGTGAGAAAGGACTGTGCACTCAGCTCTCCTGAAATAATTAAAAGGTCATCAATTTGCTGTCACTGTAGTGATATGCTTTAATTACATTCTACAAACCTATTGAACGAGCCATCAAAAGCAGATTATATTGCTGAGATCTGTTATTATTTTAACAACAAACCAATGTCTGCTCGGAGGAATGCATGGAAATATGATCTGGGCACAGCTGAGATGAACCCAAATCTTCTCTGCTGCAGCATGATCTGGGTTTGCCAAGCAGAGAACGGGGCTCAAAAAAGAGGAAGAAGAGAAATTTAGACAAGCAACAGATCTTGCACATCAACGCTCAACATTATTTTGGGTTTGAATTTGGGTTCAGGCTGAAACAGGGGAAATTTAAGTTCAAATTTAGGAAGAAATTCGTCCCTGTGAGGGTGAGGAGGCTCCAGAGAAGTTGTGGCTGCCCCTGGAAGTGTCCAAGGCCAGCTTGGACAGGGCTTGGAGCACCATAATTCAGAAATAAAACTCATATCCCTAAATTTTCGTTATGTATCCATATTCAGTCCAAATGATCTCCAGCTGATTCGTTTTCCAGCATATTCAGAGGATCTGCTGTTGGAATCTTAGCAGGAAGCTCAAATATGAAATTAATCCTATTTTATCCTATCAGAAGTGAAAGAATTCTCCCTCCTGTCCAACACGGTGGCACGGAAAGGTTCCCTCAAGTGGAATTAGGAAAGATGAATTAATCAAAAAGAAGAATGGTACACAAGAGATTTAAAAGATGATGTCAAGGATTTTTTGGAAGTGCCCACTGGAAGGGCAGATTTCCCTTTGCTCCTCACCAGGACAGTGAGGAGGGAGAAACAACAGCAAAAGGGGAAATCTTCCAGACCTGGAATTCTGTCCCTCAGCTTGGCTGCAGCTCTGGGACTCAAGTCTGCCTCGTGAATTTTGCAGGATTAAAAGGCACAATAAAAAGGCGGTTTCGGAAAAAAGGAATAGGTCAACTCCATAAAAGCCCGGGGAATTTTGGTGCCCTTCCCACGAGGAGTTCCCAGCATCCTGCAGAAAACGTCCCACCAAAATCATCCGTGGTGAGGTGGAAGACATCTAAAATCTCCAAGTCTGACAACGAAAGGTTGGTGTCACCATGGCCAAGGCTGCTGAAAGTGTCGCTGACCCCTGTGTCACACATCTGGAGTCACCGAGGCGTGCTGGGGTCAGGGAGCAGCAGGGAGCAGCAGGAGGAGTTCTGGTAGCTCACCAAAATCCGGGCAAAAGGATTCCAAAGGCATCATCTCCTGCCACTGATGGTGCCGTGGCCTTTGGAACAGAGGCTCCAGGACACTTCCAAGAGTTGATGTTCCCACTTGTTACAAGCAGGGGACGCTCCATGGACCCGGCTCCAGAACTCCTGAGGGGCCTGAGAGTGGAAACTGCAGCCAAGGCACAGATCAGCATCTTATCAGAGAACCCTGGAATATCCAGAGGTGGAAGGGACCTTCAAGGATCATCCAGTCCCACCCCTGTTCCTGCCCAGACCCCCAACAACCCCACTCTGGGCATCCCAAGCGCTCCTGGAGCTCTGGCAGCCTCGGGGCCGTGCCCATTCCCTGGGGAGCCTGGGCAGTGCCCAGAACCCTCTGGGGGAAGAACCTTTCCCTGAGACCCAGCCTTGATTTCACTGTACTCCTCTTTTTCACCCTCCAATATCTTGAAAGGATCTCACTACCACTCCTTGATTAAAAGGCTTGATTAAAAACCCTCGATGGGAAGGCTGAAGGAGTTGGGATAGTCCAGCCTGGAGAACAGAAGGCTCCAGGGAGAGCTCAGAGCCCCTTCCAGGGCCTGAAGGGGCTCCAGGAGAGCTGGAGAGGGACTGGGGACAAGGGCTGGAGGGACAGGACACAGGGAATGGCTTCCCAGTGCCCGAGGGCAGGGCTGGGTGGGAGATTGGGCAGGAATTGTTCCCTGGGAGGGTGGGCAGGCCCTGGCACAGGGTGCCCAGAGCAGCTGTGGCTGCCCCTGGATCCCTGGCAGTGCCCCAGGCCAGGCTGGACACTGGGGCTGGGAGCAGCCTGGGGCAGTGGGAGGTGTCCCTGCCAGGGCAGGGGTGGGATGGGATGGGCTTTAAGGTCCTCTTTAAGGTCTTTAAGTCCTCTCTGGGCAACCTCTGCCAGTGCATCAGAACATTTGGGAATGATTTGAGCAAAATATTCTCCATGCATGCCCAGAAAGTTGTTCCTAAACTGTTCTCTCTTCTCGTTCTGCCGTTACTCTGCATTGGCTGACTAAAAGGAAGGGAACAAACTCGTGGTACTTCATCTTCCTTCCCTTTGAATAAAAGCCTGATAAACCCTGAGAAGTAGAAACTTTCCCTCTCTCCCCTTGTCCCTGTGTGCTCAGAGCTCGGTGTAGGCGAGCGGTGTTTTTCCTTCTGAGTTACTCCCAGTAATTCCCACAAACTTCTCCCAACAATCAAAGCTGAATCCACAGCAGCATTTACTTGGAAAAGCGTCCCAGCAAAACCCTGGGCGCTTTGGGAGAAGTTTTTACCTCAGACCAAGCGCAGGCGGCCGCCTGAGGGACCAGATGAGCTGCACAGGAGAAGTGTCAGCCCCGAGCACACAAATCCAGGCTCCCACCAGCTACTCCTGGCTGGAGGAGCTGGACTGGGAGCCCTTTCCCTGCATTCCATTTGCAATCAGCCCTGCGTGAAACACCCCCAGCCTGTGGTCAGCGGCCGCACGCAGACTTTGTCATTTTGCTTACTGACCACACGCTGCCATTGATCAATCCCAAATTGGATTATTGTTAGCTTTAAAAGCGCCTCAACAGCAGAAAGTGGCGGGGGAGGCTGGCAAAGCAGAGATGGATCGCGGAATAAACAGGCCCAGTGACAGGATTTCAGCCGGAATTGATCACTGTCAGCGAGTTAGTGGTCAGCTGTCTGACCTTTGGGGCCCAAAGCAAACATCAGAATAATGTTTAGACAAACACATTTGATTTTGGAGGTAATGGGTATGTCAACTAAATGACAAACCTTGGAAAGGTCAAAGGGAGAGCCATTTTTCAGGCTTTTTTCAGGCATTAATCGTTCGTTTGGGGAGCGGTGTCTTTTGGAGCCGGACGGAGGGAGAAGTTCACTTTGTGCGTGTTTGTGTGTCCTCACAGCCACCAAAAACGCAGCCACAGAGAGCATTCCCATCGAGCCCAGGCTCTCCCTGAGCCCTGCCACTCCCAGCTGCCTGTAGAACCCTCCTCAGAGCAGTGGGAGCAGGATTTGGGGCTCTGCAGGGATTTTAGCAGAGCTGAACCCCACCACAGCTCCCTGTAGCCAGCGTGGGGAAAGGCAGCTGCTCTGAGCACCTGGGTGAAATCCAGGTGCTGGGAGATGCCCGTGGCACATCATGGCCTGGCCCCGCTCATCCCGGAATCCCAGAGCCGTGGAATCAAGGTGGGAACGGCCCTTCAGGATCATCCAGTCCCACCATCAGCAGCCCAAGGGCCACATCCAGGCTCCTCCTGAACACTTCCAGGGACTCCCCCGCCTCCCTGGGCATCTCATTCCAATTCCTGAGCACTCTGTGAGGGATTAAATTTCTTCCCTGATAAATCTGAACTTCACCCGGTGCAACTGAAGGCCATAAATGGGGCTTTTCCCTCACCTGTTGTGCCACATCCTCCAGGCTGGGAGGCTCCGGCAGCACATCTGTACAGGCAGGAAGGCAAAGGAAAAATGCTCAGATATGTTTTGGAGAGGATAATAAATAAGGAATCCTAAAGGGACTGGCATGTCCTTGTGATTTCACAAGCTGCAGGAGGGACAAGGCAGGGAAAAGCCCAGAAATGCTGGTAAAAAACTAAGGAAAATGAACAAAAGTGGATAAGGCAAAAACCAAAAAAAGCTTTTGAGTTCACTATTACTGGCTCTGGCTCTTGGGCTGCTGTTTATCCAGTTTTTAGAATTCTTTTTTATTCGATTATTTTCCTCAGAAGGTGTGCAAGCAGCCCAAGATGTTCTTGCAGGAGACATCAGCAGGGTCTTTTTCCTGGTGTGTACATCAAAATCACTTGGGACACAAATAATTTGTTCTCGTTATTAATTAATTTCTTCACACCCACCCCTTGTCCCCAAAAAACGTCGGAACAGCAAGGCCATGTTAAGGAAGGAAGACTCTGGAACTGGAAATAGGAAGCAGGTTCTGCTGGAGTGTGGAAAAAGCAAGGGAATACCTGGAACATCCTAACAATATCCAAATTAACTGTTTATCCCCAGGCATACAATTTATGCCTGGAGATGAGGAAGATTTTGCATTTCACATTCTCCAGGCCTTGATTTTTAGGTCTCTGTCCTCACTGCTGGGGCTGACAAAGCTTCAGAGAAGATTTGATCAAAAGCCAGGAATTTTGTTTGGCAAAACGATTTTCATCCAAAACAGAGATATCCAAGACAGGAATGTTCTTTTCTCAGAAAAAATTTTAAATGGAGCATTTTTAAAATTCTCCCAGTCTCGTAATCGTGGCAATCTCACCTGCTTGAAAGCAGCTTTCTCTGAAAAAATCCTATTTTAGCCAAACTTTTGTATCAACAGAATTAATTGGAAGGAAAACAGCGAAGAAAATAAGAAGTTTCCTCCTCATTGCTCCTACAGTGAAATCTCTCAGCATTCCTGGGATTTCTTCAAGTTTCAGCATGGGAATATTTTAACATGGCCAAGGATATGCTGGCTTTAGATCAGACTAAGAGGGAAAGGAGATAAAAACATTTTAAAAGAGGTTTGGTGATAAAACGCAACTTTATTTAATCCTGGATTTGGGGTCAGGGAAAGGCTTGGGTTGGAATAAAGATAATTTCGATCCAGCCCCATAAATGAATACATTTTATTTTTACTATATATATTTACAATCAGGGGTAGGTTCTGTCCCCATTGTAACCAACATCACAAAGTGGTTTTTCCCATGAGGGAGAAGAGGAAGGGGGCACAACGTACGGGAGCTAAAATTTTCCAGCTCTTTTTCCAAAGCTCATTTTCCAGCAGAACCAGATGGACTCTAGAGGTGGAATTGCAGACGGACATCAAATTTCGGGCAATTATTGGGGTTGCCCAGAGAGGCTGTGGAAACTCCATCCCTGGAAGTGTCCAAGGCCAGGTTGGACAGGGCTTGGAGCAACCTGGGATGGTGATTGCAGGATCCCAGGCCCTGGAGTTTCTTCAGGACAGCTGGAAAAGCCATAACATGTCCTGAGTCCCTGGCATCTGTGGGATGTTGGAATATCCTTATCCCAGCTTTCCCATCAGCCCATGTCGGTCATTAATGTCCCTGGGCTGTCTGCGTGTGCTCATAAATTGAATAAATCAAATAATAAATGAAATCGATTAAATATTAACCTGTTTAAGGAAGCGGGGTGTGAAAATTGTCCAAAGGGAGGCACAGAAACATCAGGGAACAGTTTTCCTGGGAGGAGCTGAGGACTGGCACAGGATGCAGAGGGAAATTGTGGAGCGTCCATCCTTGGGGATACTCAAGTCTGGACCCGGGAACTGGCTGTGGGTGGCCCTGCTTGAAGATTTGGACCTTTCCATCCTCACGGATCCGTCATCATCAGGACCAAACCCAACCAATTTCTGTCCCCAAATCCCTCCAGATCTGGAACCACGGGCATCGCTTTGTTGTTGTTTGAGCTTAAACTTAAACTCTGACTTTCCAGGCCAGACTTAACTAATCCTCATCCCTTACACCAGCCTTTGGAAAGGTCCTTGCAGATCCACGGGCTCTGCATCGATTCTCATGACTCGTAGAGTGGCTGAGGTGTAGCAAAGTATGGTGTAAAATGAGAGAAAATATTGATTTCCAGAAAGTTAATATTATTAAAAGGCAGTTGTATTCATCTCCTTCTGGAATTTTAGCTGGGGGTTTTCCTCTTGGAAAATCAATGGAAGTAATAGTCTTGTTATGGCAGGAGCACTCGTGAGGCGATTTTTTCACTCCAACGCTTTTAAGTTGTGCTGAGAGCAGAAGAGTTGAAACGCTATAAAATTACTGACTTGGATTTACAGGACTTGAATGACTGAGGGGTTTGTAGTCATCATTTTTTGTCACTTTATCCGGCAGAGAAAAATTCTAATTAAAGGGGATTTTAATTGTTCCTGGGTTCTGTTTGCACCACCAGAAAAACCCCGAAGAATCTGAGGCGAAATCTCCTCGTCCCAGTTTGCTTCAGCGATCGGATTTGTGAAAGGACTCCAAAATCCCTCAGAAAGATTCAAACTTACACGAAATAATTTCTCCAAATTCCTGGAACATATGAATTACTGACAAGCAGATGTTTAACGTTTCCCTTTAAAAATTCGGTTTTCTCGCTCAACAATTGCTCGGATTTTCTCCCATCATTCTTGGGAACAGCTCATTTCACCTTCTCACCAATGCAGCCCTGACAAGGCCAAAGCCGGGTCCAGTTTCAGCTGGAAATCAAATCTTTAAGTTTAGCAAAAATCCATAAAATTCTCACAGTTTTCTCAGGAGAAGCTCACAATTATCAATTCCTTGACTCCAACACAGAACCTTCCTTTTTAGCCAAAATCGCCTTCATCTCATGTTTGCATCTGGGTGTTCCTGTCCCTATTTTTAGCCAAAATATTATATAGATAACAGATAAAATTTGAGTAATAAAACACCTGAAATTTCACCTGGAACTTTTCCCCTGAAACGTTGCACAAGGAGAGGAAACTGCGGGCTCTGCCAGTCTCAGCTCATGAGCAGAGGAACCATTTGGGACAGTGGGTTTAGATGGATGGAGGGCGGAGTTGGATGGGATTTGGGGCAGGAATTCTTCCCCGTGAGGGTGGGGAGGGGCTGGGATGGAATTCCCAGAGCAGCTGTGGCTGCCCTTGGATCCCTGGCAGTGTCCAAGGCCAGAATGGACATCGGGGCTTGGAGCACTGGAAGGTGTCGGGGTTGGAACTGGCTGATCTTTAAGGTCCCTTCCATCCAAAACCGTTCCACGGTTTGATGCCACCCTTTCCCCACTGCTCCCGCACACTCAGGTGGGGAAATCACCAGCAAGGAAGGCTTGGATTTTTCCCTTTGCCCATCTTCTGCTCACAGGATGTGGCAGCCAGGCTTCCAAAGCTCAAACCACTTGGTTTTTTGGAAGCTGCGAGCTTGGCTGGGCTCTGTCGTGGAAGGGGGAGCTCACACAAACCCTGGAGGAACATTCCCGAGGCGTGAATGGCTCCTGAACCCAGGGAAAGGCTGTCTCCCTGTGGTTTCTCCTTGTCAGTGAAACCACAGCCTCCTCCTTTTCTCCTCCATAACCCTCCGGCTCTCAACTCAGCCTGATCCCTCTAAATCTGTCAGGGCAATTATCTGCCACCAGCTCCGTGCTATCAACAGGAAACAAGTGCTCCGTGTGACAGGAGGGGCACTACAGCAGCACGGTTTGGAGCCAGATGAGGCTTGGCGACAGCTCAGCTTCCCTGCTTTTGAAAATCCAAGGTGCAAAAGGCAAAATCGCTTCCCTCACGACAATTCCTTGCCCAAATAAATGATTTGTCCACGTCTGTGCGGACCACGCGCCCGCCGCCCAGGCTGGAAACTGTTTGTAAAATAGGGAGGTAATAAATGGCTCCTGATCTGGATCATCAATAATTAATTACAAATATTTTTTTTAAATCTGAAATAACCTTCTTCTCCCTGCAGAGCAAATGAAAGTGTTTCCAGCTGCAGTAATTGCCTCCAAATTAACTTGTAGGAAAAATGAGGAGGGGAATATTCTGCTGTTCCTGTGTCACGCGGGTGCTTTACGGCCACTTAACCAGAACACCTCGCAGTGAGCTCAGTGTGTGAACTCCTGCTGATCAGAGCCCTGCTCACCAATCACATCCCGCACCCAGACTGCTTTTCCTGAGGAAATCTTGGCACAGCAGTCGCTGGGTGGGAAACTGGGAGAGGAGTGAAGTGCGTGGCCTTTCCACAGTGGATTGATCTGCAGGGCCCGGAAAGCTGACACGGTGACACCAGACAGGGAAGGAATGCCATGGAAAACTCTGGTTTAATCTCTTATTTCACAGGATCATGGAATTCTCTGCTCTGGAGCCAGATTGGGAGAGCTGGAGCTGTCCAGCCTGGAGAAGAGAAGGCTCCAGGGAGAGCTCAGAGCCCCTTCCAGGGCCTAAAGGGGTCCAGGAGAGCTGGAGAGAGACTGGGGACAAGGGCTGGAGGGACAGGACACAGGGAATGGCTTCCAGTGCCAGAGGGCAGGGCTGGGTGGGAGATTGGGCAGGAATTGTTCCCTGGCAGGGTGGGCAGGCCCTGGCACAGGGTGCCCAGAGCAGCTGTGGCTGCCCCTGGATCCCTGGCAGTGCCCGAGGCCAGGCTGGACACTGGGGCTGGGAGCAGCCTGGGGCAGTGGGAGGTGGGGTTGGATGAGCTTTAAGGTCCCTTCCAACCCAGCCCATTCTGGGATTCCATGAGCAGGCAGCAACTTTCATGTTGGGATGAAGCCCCACATCCCACCACGGATACTTTTGGAAGCCTGCTGAGACCCTGAGCCAAAGGAAAAGGACAATCAGGGACGCATCCCCCGACTCACAGGTGAGGTGATGCCTTCTCCCACCACCCTGTCCCATCCAAAGGAGCTCCACAAAGGAGGATCAGGCTCAGGCTGTCCCTGTCCTGCTGCCCAGGGTCTCATCCAGGGAGCTCCAGTCGCCATCTGGGATGGGAACTCGCAGCCAGCTGAGCTGGGGTGCTTCTTTTTTTAAAATAATACAGTAAAAACAACAAAAATTATGATTTGTGACCTGCCTGTGGGCAGCTTTATTACAACCCTGTGCCTGGGTCTAATAAACCACACCGCAACCCCGCCCCCACCCTCTCCCCAGTCTTAAATTATTGATTCCTTATGTCCACTGATCATCAAGAGACGTGGTGGCCTTTGAAAGGGAAGATTTAGCAATCTTAATAACTCCAAATTGCCCAGTCTCACCCAGGCCACAGCTCAGGGTGGCTGGAATATTCTCAACAAAATGTCATTGCATTAAAATATGGTGTTTATCAAGGCTGGAATATTCTGTGGAGATTTATTGGGTTTGACCGAGTTTTCTGAAGGCCAGGCTTTCTGTCTTGAGGCCTGCACCAAAACCTGGAGCTTTTCAATACGAAAATAGCAATTTTTGACCCAATTCCAAGACAGAAAAATGTTCCTAAAGTTTTGTTTTCATTCCAGCGGGGAACAAAAACATTGCTGCAGCCTTTATATTTTCATGACACTGAATTTTTACTCTCTGGCCAACCTCTGCAAAAATTCCCTTGGTGTGTGTTGGTTGTGAATGAAATGTCTTTATTTTGTGGGTGTTGATGCTCTTCTGCCTCCGTGCATTTGCGTATGGATTCCATTTATCCTGTTCATGCTTTTGATTTTTTGGGCAGCTCCTTTCTGCAGCCATTCCTTGCTGTGGATCAGCTGGGAAAGACAGGACAGAAGAGCATTCCCAGGATTCATGGAATCATCAAGGTGGGAA
>VYZQ01029866.1:0-24490 GCA_013400655.1 Mystacornis crossleyi
GCTCATCCTGTCGCTGGCGGCCGAGGAGGGCCCCGAGCGGCTGCAGGAGGCCCTGCAGAGCCTGGCGGAGGGCGAGGTGCGCGGTGCCCGCCGGCCGGGCGGGGAGCGGGGATGCGCCGCCGGGGCTGCTCCGCGGGCCGGGGGGCGGCTCACAGCGTCCCCTTCTCTTGCAGCTGGGCGACATGGTGACCAGGCAGGCGCTGAAGGGGAGGGAGACGGCGGCTTTGCTGAGAGGGATCTTCAAAGGTGGGTGATGTGCGAGCTGCGCTCGGGGGGCTGCGGCCCCAGCGCTGCTGGGTGCCGATGGGCGCAGCCCGTGCGCAGCAGCGCAGGGAAGTGTCAGCTTTCGTAAAAAAACCCGCTCGTCAGCGCTGTCACGGGGAAGCACGACATCCAGAAGTATATGCGGGGAGACAGCAGACTGGACTAGAGCTGTGATGAGCCCGTGGTAAGCGCGATTTACTTTTGAGAGCCCTTGGAGTAGGACTGAGCTGGCCAGTGAGAACTATTTGCCAAGCTGGTTCTTCTCAAAATTTTGACACTTCCTGATCTCCGGCAGCAGGTTGAGTGAACCACAGGATGTGATAACAGCGTGGCCGACTGCTTTATCCAAGTATCTTATTTCCTGTGCTCTGGGGGTTTTTTATTTGTTTTGTCTGACGTAAAATAGGGAGTTGCAGCTATGTGACAGTTTATCCCTGCTTGTTTCCTGTAGTTTAGCAACATGTTGTTACTTTCATAACTTTTTTCCCCATTCTTTTGCCCCTCTATTTGCTTGCTGCAAGGCTCTCCGTGTTCCCAGAGAAGTGGTGTTCTCAGGAGACTCCAGGTTTACAAGCACTGCGTCCCACTGGTGGAGTCAGGGGACCTGCATTTGGGCAAGGTGTCTGAAATCATAGGACTGCTGATGCTGGAGGTAAAGCTCCTTCGGGCTGGCTTTCCTGGGCTCTGCTGAGTATAATTTAATATGTAAATTGAGATACTTACCTAAAGCACTGAGGAAAATTAGTTGTGTCCTTTCCATGGATCTTCCCTAGACTAAGTTAGCTGATACTGGAATTGGCTCTGTGTGTGAATTTGATTCTCTTTAGATATTTAGTCTTAGGCTCAAAACTAAACCTATAATCACATCATCTTGATTTATTGCTCTGTTCTGTAAAGAGCAGTACAAAACAGAGATCTCGGAGCTGAATTCTCCTGAAAAGGGAGCATTTCCCTGTAAGAAATTCTGCCTTCTGCTGGTTTTTGGTGACAGTTTGGATGCATATGTGGAATTCTGTGCACTGCCTCAGGCTCTCTCCTGTTTTATGTTCTCCCAGGCCCGCCAGCTGCCAGGCCACGCATTGGCGGAGCTTGCCAACCTGTTTGTGGATGTTATTAAAGGTGGCAGCCTGACCAATGGGAAATCACTGGAGTTGTTTTCCACTGTTCTCACTGCACTGGCCAGTTCGAAGGAGAACCTGGCTTATGGGAAAGGTAACTCCTACCAGCTGCTTCTCTGCAGCTTGTCCTCCCTTCCTCTGGAATCAGCTCCTAAGACTTTCGCTTTTTCAGGTGAACTGAATGGGGAAGAGTTTAAGAAGCAGCTGATCAATACCCTCTGCTCCAGCAAGTACGTACATCTGCCAGCTCTTGGTTACGTGGCCAAACATTGTGTTTCACATGGTGCTTGGAAAAAGGCATGAGCTGTGTGTCCTGTCATCCTTGAATCTGTGTCCTCTGTGACAGTGTCTTCTCTAGGCGGGAAGGCAAGGGAGCATCCTGTTCCCAAATCCTGTGAGACTGTTGCATGAACTGGTCTCAGGAAGTCCTCGTTTTTATTCTTTTTCTGGTATTTGTTATTGGAGGGGCTGGGGCAGTTCAGAACTGTGTAAATGTGCGTGGTTAGATTGGTGCTGCTGATTTGTGGTGCAAATCTGGCTTCTAATTGTAGTGTCAGAATGTAACAGGGAAATGATGACATTGAATAATTGTGTAGGAGGGAAGAGCCAGATGATAATCCTGCTTGCTCTCAGTCTTCCAACACATCTTTGTTTTACCAGGTGGGATCCTCGGTGTGTAATACATCTTGCCAACATGTTCAGGTAATTCTTTTTCCCTTCAGCATCAACACTGCCTTGTGCTGTGGTCCTGTCTGTGTCCTATTTCACGAGCAGTCTGGGGCAAGTACAAATGGGAGGTCTGACCATACCAGGCACAGCCCCATGGATGGGCAGTGAGCATCCACACAAGATCCACTGGATACAAAACACATCTGGGAATTGCATCGTGGTTTTTATTCTATGTGTGAGTTTATTTGCCTTGGCAAATAAACAATATATTAATGAAAAAAAAATTCTTTGATTCAACAGAGATATTCCACTATCAGGAGAGGAGCTGCAGTTTGTGGTGGAAAAGGTCCTTAGGATGTTCTCCAAATTAGACCTGCAGGAAATTCCCCCTCTGGTCTATCAGCTGCTGCTGCTTTCTGCAAAGGTAAAAGCTCACGGGAGCTGGGTTTCCCTTTATACCATCAGAAAAATAATGTCCAGGCTCGTCTATAGTCTGGATTTTGGCAGGGATTCTGATTGTTCCCAAACCATGCTGTAGGGACACAACAGGACATCAGTAGGTTTTGTTTCCTGTAACTCCCTCCAGCCTGAAGAAGCTGAGTGCTCAGAGAAAGATGGGATCTTGGTCTTCCTTGCGGGAAAAGAAGCAAACCTTTGGGAAGTCAGGAATGAGCACAGACCTAGCAGACAGCAGACAGGATTGGGGTTTTTTCAGTGTGGTTTTGCTCACTCTCTGTGTTCTGCATGCTATAGTAATAGCTCATGCACTGTGATTGTCTACTGGGCTGTAGTCTGACTTGTACTGGGAATGTGTCGTCTCCTGTGCTCTCCTCCAGAGCAGAGACTGCCAGGGACATCTCTGCCCTTTGACAGGGTGAGCTGGCTCTTTTGCTTGCTTCATTTGTGACCAACTCAATGCCAAAATGATCCAAAGACAAATTATATGTGTGTTATAGAGGGTCATTTGGGTCCACTGGCCAAAATATATTGTTAGATTTAAGGTTAGGAGCTTGAAAGCCTTCCCGATTGATTAAAACATAAAGGATCCTTTCTAATTAATAACAACTTCAAAAAAAAAAAAAGAAAGACAATCAGAATATCTGAGAGCTTGAGTTTCTTCCAGTTCTTCAATAATGCAGTCAAAAGAAATAAGTGCAGTCAAAAGAACTATGCAAACTGGAAATCTGAAAATGAGCCATACAAGAGCCTTCTCCTGTCTTAGCAATTTATGGAGGGAAATGAAGGATACCCTGAGATTTGTGATTGGTGTGGGAATAGAGTATTGTTCTCTGGGATACTGCAAGCCCTGCAATAGCTTAATGTGATGTCCTGCCTTGCAGGGCAGTAAGAAGACTGTTTTGGAAGGAATCATCAGTTTTTTCAATCAGCTGGATAAGAGACAGAAGGAAGAACAGAGGGTTCCACAGTAAGTTCTTGCTCTGTCACCCCCTTTCTTTACTACCTGTGTGTTTGTAATCACACTGGTCCTGCCCAGGACTCCTTGAATTTGAACAATTAAACCTTGTACAAGAATCATTCCATAAGGAATGACTCCTGGCTTTGGATGGCATGTTATTTTCTGGTAAAACTTACAGGTCACTGGACCTTGAAGTAGCCACGATGCCCCTGGACCAGCTCCGCCACGTGGAAGGCACTGTTATTCTCCACATTGTTTCTGTCATCAGCCTGGACCAGGACATGGGCGAGGAGCTAATTAGACATCTGAAGGTATGGCAAAGATGGAGCAGGCACTGTTCTTGAAGATACTGAAGGAGGGTTTAAAAACTTGGTTTATTATCTGGATGAGGGATTTCATAATTTTCACGATTGCAGTCGCGTTCTCTTTAGCGAGGGCTATGATATGTTTGAAGAGACATGTGCCCGATGGCTTCCTGAATTTCCAGGGTGTTTCAGTTGAAGATGACAAGCTTTCTCACTGCTCCTTGCTGTTTCCTAGACTGAGCAACAGAAGGACCCTGGTAGAGCCCTGTGTCCCTTCAGCGTGGCCCTTCTGCTGTCGGTTGCTGTAAAACACAGACTGCAAGAGCAGGTATGTGCTTGATAAGCTTGCAGAGAACTTCCATGGGGAGGCACTCTGCACTCCCTGTGAAGGAAAGGGAGCGTGGTGAGGTTGTATTCCCATCAGAATTAGGCTTAAAGTGGTTTCAGGATGGTCGTGGTTAGGCAGTTAGATCATTGGTGTGCCGTACTTTACTGAGCACTGTAAAAGCCCCCCGAGCAATATCACAATTTTCCAGAGCAGTGATTCCTGTGGGTTGGTATTGTAGGATGAGAAGAAAAGCAGTCTTATTTTTCTAATGTTTTGGCTCTGTGGTGGCCACATGAAGAGCATCTGGCAGCAAGTTAGCCTCCTTGAGGCACTTAATGAGACTGGTGTATTTGTCCTGACAAAGAAGTGAGTTAAGATTTTTGGCAGGCTGTACTGGAACTTGTGTCTGGCTGGTGCTCTTACTGGAACATACCCAAGACTATACAGGTCCCATTTCAAAGATCATTTCCTCACACTTAATGATTTTATGTTCCAGATATTTGATTTCTTGAAAACATCAATCACAAGAAGTTGCAAGGACCTGCAGTTCCTTCAGACCTCCAAGTTTCTGCAGGATTTGTTTCCTCAACAATATGATGTAACTGCTGTCATTCTGGAAGTGGTGAAAAATAGGTGAGTTGTTGCCACGTGCTCCAGAACATTCAATGAGCTTTGGGAGTGGGGAGAGTTTCAGCCTTGCTAAAACACTCTTGGATGCTAAATACTTCTGACCATGTGCCGGCAGGGATCAGTGTCAAAATCCAAAGGTTTTATCCCAGTTTTATATTAGCGAATTAAAAAAAAAATCAAAAAAACCCCCCAACAACATGCAGCTGTATAAATCTGCTCCTTCTGCCTCAAATCTCAAGGTCTGGTTGTACAGAGGACTAAACTGATCAGGACCTAATCTGCAGTGTGAGTCATGCTGCTGGCTGTAGTTTGTGTTCTGATCAAGGGATGAGGAATAGGTTCACTGTTTAATCTGGTTCACTGGTTAGTCCTTTAAACATCCTGTGGGATAGCTCTGGTCTGTCACCAGCTGTCCTTTAGTGTGATGGGAGCCATTCCTCTTCTCTTTCTCTCCAACTGGAAGATCTTGGCATCAGTAGGATACTCCTGCATCCCAGCTGTAGCCTGCTGTTATCACATCATTCCCCGTGGTGAGGAAACCTTTGGGCTGGAAAGGAGTTCTGATGGAGAGCCAGGACTGCAGAGGTGTGCTGAGCACCTGTCCCTCAGCCTAAGGACAGTCACAGGGCTGTCATCTTCCCTGCTGTCATCAAGTGTCTCACTGCTGCTTTGGAGCCTGGAATGACTGCAGAAGATTTTACCTCAGACAGCTCTAATCTAAACTTTTCTGTGATTAAGTTGTTTCTTTCCTTGTCCATTTAATGTTTTCCTCAGTGCGTTTGGCTGGGACCACGTTACTCAGGGCCTGGTGGATCTTGGCTTCAGCCTAATGGAATCCTATGAACCAAAAAAGCCCTTTGGAGGAAAAGCTGCTGATAACAGCTATGGCCTTTCAAAAATGCCAGCCCAGCAAGCTTGCAGACTGGGAGCAAGTATCCTGCTGGAAACGTTTAAGGTAGTGTTTCTTTTGGAGAAGTTTTTTTTTGGTGGGGGAGAATAACTCTGTTCTTATTCTCGCTTGGAAAATGGTGTCAAAACCTTACTTGCTGTATCCATTGCGAGTGTTTTGCAAACAATACTAGATTTTGTCTCCTATTTGCCCCTTTCTGGAAGAGGCCGTCTTCCTGAAGATCTAATTCTAATCTGTTCCAGCTGTCATGATACGTATGTAATCCCTATTACAGTTTCCAAGGAACTGCAGAGGTAGAGAAGGTAGAGAAATTCAGAGGTACAAATAAAATCTCACAAGGTGGGATTGAAACCCATTCATCTCCACCAAACTGGTAAATTTTCATCCCATAGATGATTGGAATCGTTATGTCCTGAGTGTACTGTGTGTGCCCTGATGTGCTGGTTCTGATTGCCCCGTGATGAAATCTGAATCAATCTGTATGGACTTAGCTGAAAGGGGATTTCTGGTGACTGTCCTTGCTTACGTGTCAGATCTGGATTTGCTTTGTACTGCACAATGCCTGTGCTGTGAAGTACAGGAATATCTTAAAGGTTTTGATTTTTATTTATTGTTCTTTCTCATTCAGGTTCATGAGCCCATCAGAAGTGATATTCTTGAGCAGGTCCTGAACAGAGTCCTCACAAAAGCAGCGTCTCCTGTCAGCCACTTCATAGGTAACAGGAAAGAGAGAAAAATGTGCTCTGTTCTGTGGGCAGTCACAACATAGCTCCTCAAAACACATCATAGAATCACAGAATGGGGTTTGGGTTGGATGGGACCTTTGAAGGTCATCTAGTCCACTGCCTTGTAATGGGCATGGAGATCTTCCACCAGACCAGGTTGCTCAGAGCCCCGTCCAAGCTGACCTTGAATGTTTCCAGGGATGGGGCATCCACCACCTCTCTGGGCAACCTGTGCCAATGTTTCACCACCCTCACTGTGAAAAATTCCTTCTTTATATCCACTCTGATTCTACCTTCTTTTAGTTTAAAACTATCAGCCCTATTCTTATCACAACAGCTACTGATAAAAATTCTGTCCCCATCTTACAAACCCCATTTGAGTCCCAAAAGGAACTCAACCCAACAAGGTCTCCCCAAAGCCTTTGCTTCTTCAGGCTGAGCAACCCCAGCTCTCTCAGCCCATCTCAATAGCAGAGGTGCTCTGGCCCTCTGAGCATTTTTGTGCCCCTCTGGACCTGCTCCAACAGGTCTTTGTCCTGCTTGTGCTGAGGACCCCAGAGCTGGACACAGTTCTCCAAGGGGGCTCTAACCAGAGTGGAGTAGAGGGGGAGAATCCCCTCCCTCAACCTGCTGGCCAGGCTGCTTTTGATGCAGCCCAGGATGTGATTTGGTTTCTGAAGCCTATGCTGAAGTGATCTGAAGCCAAGAAAATCAGTTGTTCCTTCTTTTCTGACTGAGGTATCAGATTGCCTTGTATTCATCACAGGTGAAAAATATGTTTGCAGGCAGTTGCCATGGAACAGCTGACGCACAGAAAGTCAGAACATCACTCAGTTGCCTGTTCCACGTTCCCATCTCTGCCTCTCCTCATCCTTGGGCTTGGGAGTCACTGGTGCTGCTGGGATGTCAGTGCTGCAGCCTCTTCCCTTACACCTCAGTGCCCTCTGGTGGGGTGAGGCCCTTCAGCTGGGCTGGGAGCATTTTTAGCACTTGGTGCCTGCAGTAGACTCAGTTTTTCAATGCTCGTCTCATCGTGACCTCTCTGTGTCATGGAAGGTCTTTGATTAGTCTGTAATTGTTAGCTCTGCAGACATCTTCTGCTCAGGCTTTTCTGGCCCCTTGGCGTCAGCTGTTCTTTTTGTCCTTTTTATTTTTCAGACTTGCTGTCCAATATTGTTGTGTCTGCTCCTCTCGTGCTTCAGACTTCATCCTCCAAAGTCACAGAGACCTTTGACAATTTGTCCTTTCTGCCCATCGACACAGTGCAAGGCCTCCTCCGGGCAGTACAGGTAAAGCTTTGCATTTCTCCGTGGATATCCTTGCGAGTTCAGTGCCAGTGACAGCTCTGGGCCACAATTATATGCATGATCTGATAACCCTCCTCATGAAAGAAGCCTTCATTCTCTGCTGTGGGTTGTTCGGTGTAGCATGGAACTGTTCTTCAAGCATGGATTTGCATGTGCCCTCTAGCAAAAAGCATATGGTGTGGGCTGGCATGGGACCAAAACTGCTCTGTGCTGACCCTTCATCTGGAAGATGCCCAGATGCTGCACCCTGTAGAAAACTAAGTCTACAGTGTTTAGCTGAACAGCTGTAGCTGTCACGTTGATTTTTCTCCTTCCAAGCCCCATGTCAGTATTCCTCTTTGCCTGGGCTGAGATACTGCCCTGGTGTTTTAACTTTTACCTGCCTTGTCCAGCCTAGGGATAACAGTTATTTTCCAAAACCCTTGCACTGTGTCCTCGCTAACCTGCTAAGGTGTCTCACTGCCACAGCTCTATGGGTTTACTTGTCTATTTTAAAATGTTTTGGTTCTCATACTGTACTGACGACAGTACTGGAAACGCAGGGCCAGATGGGCCTGAGGAAGATGAGCTCATATGCCCCAAGGGCTTGGCATGCCTTGGTGCTTTTCTCTCCAAAGGTTATTTTCCTTTCCAGCCTCTGCTCAAAGTCAGCATGTCAGTAAGGGACTCCCTGATACTTGTTCTCCAAAAAGCTATCTTTTCCAGGTAAGCTGGGGAGGAGATTCTTTGAAAAAATTTCTACAACTCGTTTATGGGTTTTGGAGCAGAAGTATTTTTTATTTTGGCTAAGTATCTTCTTACTGTTCTCTTCCCATAACTAGAGAATGACATTTCCTGTCCCTTTAGCCTGGAACTGTGGTACAGTCACAGCTTCACTGAACTGAGACACAAATCCCAACCCCCAGCTGAATGAATGGGCTTAGCAAGTTCAGAAAGCTGTTGGGAACTCCCAGTACATAGGCAAAATGAAAACCAATTCCAACATATGTCTAGCACAGCCGAGTACATCCAAGGAGGGTCTGGAAGGAACCACTGATCAGAATGCTGAGCTGCCACGTTCCCTCTGATCCCTGACGAGGTGTTGTCTTGGTCACGTTTTGAGCAAACCACCCTGCTGTGATTGTAGACTGGCTTTTTATTGGCCAGTGGATGTTTGGTTATGAATATAGAATTCAAAATTTAGGGTTATTTTTCAAAGCAAGGGACTTGGTCTTGGGAGAGACTTGGGGTTTCTGAGCAAAGCAGAGCACTAGGGTTTTTTGTTAGGAATTTTCCAACTCTGAGGTCTGTGAGGCTGTCCCAACTTTCAAGGGACATTTAACACTTGTGTCTTGGCCTGGGCACTCCCTGAGTGTGAGCACTGTAAGGACAGAAAGGAAATTGAGTATTGTGAGAGCGTAGAGCGAGGGCGTTCCCAGCAGCCTGCCAAGCTCTTGGCTGTTTGGAACTGAACTCCGCTTTTGGGAAATACAGTTGTACAGGGCCCAATCATTCTGTATTTGTGGCCTTTTTTCATGGCTGAGTTGATATTTGATGTGCTTCTGAGCTTCTTGCTTCCATGTTTCCTTGTGTAACCCTCTTTGCTGTCCTAATTCCCAGGCAGCTCGATGCTCGTAAAGCTGCAGTCGCTGGCTTTCTGCTCCTGTTAAGAAATTTTAAGGTTCTGGGCAGCTTGTCCTCTTCCCAGTGCAGCCAGGCCATTGGTGCCACTCAGGTGAGTGCTGTTCTGCAGTCCCTGTGTGGACATGTGAGACAGTCTAATGTGCGCTGTTTGAAACACCTCAGAAGGGGAGTGATCCCCCAGAATGGAAATACAGCTTTAGTAAGATCAGACCTGGAAATCCAGCAAGGATCTCCTTCCTGGAAGTAAAGCTTTGGGAAGTGCAATGTGCAAAGAGAAGCTGGCCTAGAGATGTTGCTTCTCAGAGTCGTTCTCTCTTAGAGCAGTGTTCTGGGGAGCGTTCCCACTGCTCCATGACAATGACGAGGAGCCTGGCAGCACCAGGACTATCTCAGTGATTGTTCAGGGGCCAGACCCTTATCACCTTGCTCCTGTTGTGATATTGTAACCAGTATAATGTGACTGATGTTCCTTCTCAGGTCCAGGCAGATGTTCATGCCTGCTATAATTCTGCAGCTAACGAGGCCTTCTGCCTAGAAATCCTGGGCAGCCTGAGGCGGTGTTTGAGCCAGCAAGCAGACGTTCGACTCATGTTATACGAGGTAAACATGGTTTCTTCTGTCTCTTCAACAGCCACAAGCTCTTCTGTGGTCTGATTCTTCTCTAGTCTCAGGTAAATAACAGTCATGTTACTGTGAAGAACAGCCTTTCAGCTCAATTTCGCTCTTCATGGGACATGTGTACCACGTTTTCAATCCTTCTGCTGCTTTTTTTTTTTGACCATTATAAACCCAGACACATGTTGATGTATCATCTTCAGCTCATGCATTGTTCAAGAGCAAAAATATGTCAAAGTCTGTCTTGCTGTGGTAGGGCCTAAGAATGGGAGGCACGTGTGATGCCCTGTGAGGAGAAGTGGTATAAGAGGCATTGGGTAGATGTGGGGCTGTTGAGAGTTAATTATGGGCTCCAAAGAAAACTCTGTCTGGAGAGTGTGGAGAAACTTCCTTAGAGCCTGCATCAGGGATCTGTCTTTTCTCCTCTTCCTTTCCAAGTTTCTATAAAAGCTTGGCCCTCCTTAGGTCTGTTGTGACAGGCCTGTTACAAAGGGCCATTTTTGGGTGCATATCTTGGACTGTGGGGTACCACCTTGAGTTAAAAAAACCTGTACAGGTCAGAGAGATTTTGTTTCCTTTTTGTCTTGGGTTGGATTGACCTTTGGTGAGCTGCAAGTTCCGGGTGTGTTCGTCACTGTTGCTAGAAAACTTGTGCTTGCTTTATCCATCCACTGAGTTTTCTCAGTCTGCAGGATTTGTTGCCTCCTACAGTTTCCCAATGGCTTGTTTTGCCTTTGAAGCAGGATTTCACAGTTTGAAGTTGGATCTTGTGCTAGTGTTAAATAGCAGTGAAAGTCACTCTGGGCTTGATGCCACTGCTGCTAGGGAGATACAGCTTGTGAGAGGGCCCCTGTGAGGAAATTCATACTCCTTCTGATTCATACCTTCTTTCTGTGGTGCCTTTGCCTTGCCAGGTATGGAGTTTTACACTGAGCACATTGTAACTTCCTCACGGTTCCTTGCGGTGCCAAAGTGTCGTTGCTGTCTTATGACGCCAACTTATTATGCCCGTGGTTCATTTTCTCTGCTGTGTCAGCCAACCTGTCCTTCCTTCCTGTCTCCAGGGTTTTTATGATGTCCTTCGCAGGAACTCCCAGCTGGCCAGCTCTATAATGGAAACCCTGTTGTCCCAGGTAAAGTCCTGCTCCATGGTGGGGCTGCAGGGACTCCTAAGAATTCTGCACTTCAACCAATATGGCAAAAGATTCAGGTTAATTATTGGGGAAATCGCTCTCCCTCACACTGGTAACATGTTTTGAGTGCTGTGACGGGTCCCTGATGAGGTGTTCAAACCCCTGCTGTGCTGAGAGAGCAGACTAGGTCAACGTCTGGAGACGGGTTCATATCCTGTCAAAGGGTGGAAGAGGAAGGATCTCCTGGAGGCCTTTCCAACCCTTCAGTTCTTAGGTGCTGTGGGAAGCGTGAGCCCAGAGAAGTTCTTTGTGCTCTCCCTGTTCCTTAGCAGTGCACACAGTTACCCTCCCATACTTCCCCAAGGAGATGTGCTGACACAGTAATTAAGGTTGCTGTCCTCCCATCGGGAGAATACCCAAGTCCATGTAGGATCTGGGAGGATTAACTCATCCCCCAGCAGTGTTGCTCATGGCAACAAGACAATCACATTTCCTCAATCCATTGGACAGGCTGTGCTTTCTTTGAGACAAGTAATTTTCTTCCCTTTAATCATCCATAGAGTTCATGCTGACTAATTCCAGCTTTCCCATGACAGTATAGGGTCTGAGAAAGGAACACGAACAGAGCCAAGACAGCTTTTGGGTAGCAGAGGGCACTTAATAGGAAGTTGGTGTAAATGTGTAAAATTTTATAGCATCATTATGTATCTCTAACTTTCTATAGCAGCAGCAGCTATTGATCCTCACTGTTTCAAGGAGGGGTAACACTGCAGGTGGGGTGCAGGTGATGTTACTTGTTGAGGCAACACAACAGCAAGTGGTCAGCTAATCTTGTTTTAGGGCAGTGACGTGTCCTGGCTGAGAAGTACAGGAGCAGCTCAAGAAGGGATTTCAATCACCAACAGAGCAGATGACGTGGCTCACGTACTTGTGCAGTCCCCTTATCACAGTGCCAGGTTTTGCTCTCTAGAATAGGGTACAAAGACTATTGTACTCTGTTTTCAAATATCCTAAGAGGCTCAGTTACCAAGTAACTGGTTATTTTTACTTCTTGTTTTCTGTGACAGATAAAGCAATATTACTTGCCCCAGCCAGACCTCCTGCCTCCACTCAAACTGGAGGGATGTATTATGGCTCAAGGAGATCAAATCTTTCTGCAAGAACCACTGGTAAGAGCTATATTGGCTGGCCACAGCTGCAAGCTCATCTGTTACTCGTATTTTAGTTGTCCTGCTACATGAGCTGAATACCTTGTGCTTCTTCAGCCTCTTCTAGCCTGGAGCAATTCTTTTAATGGCAACAGAGCTGGGCATCTCACCCCTGCCTCAGGCTATTTATTAGAGCTCCCCCAGCATCATGGTTGTGGGGACCTGTGTGAAAAGTGCTCTAGGAATGGTGTACTCCTCTTATCCTCTATTGAGTTCACCCTGCGGGGTTTTTTTCCCTCCTTTAACTTAATTCCACATAAAATAGTTGTGCAGTGTGTGAGTGTGTGTGTGTGTGTATCAGGGGGAAGAATTTGCCCTTTGGTTTTACTCCTTTGAAATTGTTGGAGATGAGACCTCAACGATTTGTTGGATTTCCAAGGGAACAAATTCAAATGAATCATTTTGTTTTCCCCTACGGAAGCTTGTGTGCAGTTGCACACCTAGGAAGGGAGCAGACATTTCAGCTAGAGTAAGAGTCCCTTTGGAAATTCCCCTTCCATCTCCTTCAGCACCTGAGGTGTCTGGGTGGAGGGAGCAGTGGGAGTTAAGTCTTTACATCCCATCTAGAAAAGCTCAGGCAGAGAGCACTGTCTGAAGCTGTGTGTGGGATTAGTGATCCCCTCAGCTTGGGAACGAGGCATATCCTTGAGACTCCAAAGGCAGCTACAGCTCTTTGCATCTCGCTAGAACAGTCTGGCCCTTGTCCACTTCTGCCAGTGACCTCCAGCTCAAAGGCTGAGTGTGACTGCGTGGCTGCTTCCCCCAGGCCCATCTGCTCTGCTGCATCCAGCACTGTCTCGCCTGGTACAAGAGCACTGTGCGCCCGTGCCAAGGAGCTGAGGATGACGAGGAGGAGGAGGAGGAAGGTGTGGGATTTGAGCAAAACTTTGAAGAGATGTTAGAATCTGTCACACGACGAATGATCAAGAGCGAGTTGGAAGACTTTGAACTGGTAAATCAGATTTTCAGTTTGACTCAGTGGGAGAAGACGCCGAGTTCTTGTCAGGTTTTGAAAAGATTTTTCACTTGTTCCCTTTACCTCTCAGGATAAATCAGCAGATTTTTCGCTGTCTTCTGGTGTCGGTGTGAAAAATAACATCTATGCCATTCAGGTGATGGGAATTTGTGAGGTTCTGATTGAGTACAATTTCAACATCGGGAATTTCAGGTAAAACATTTAATCTTCCCCTGTAGCACTAGCTGTGCTATTATTTGCCCAGCCCTTTGGAGTACAGCCTCATTGCAGGCACAGGATGGTAGTGCCAACACAGAATCAGTGACCTGAGCGCGAGTGCCTCGTGGCACAGCCACTCACAGAGCCTTGGGGGATGATTTCCTGTGGAATATCTTGTGCTGTGGGAGATGGGATCTGACATTTTGTAGAAGAGCAGGTTGAGAAGGACTGGGTGAGGTACACACCGTGAGGGGGGGCAGGGAGGTGTAATAGGTCATTGTTTCATCATTTAGGCAGGGTCATTGTGTAATTTGGCAGCTGAAGCTTCAAACGGGAAACTCCAAGACTCCATTTTCTCCATTAATGCTTTCTACTACTTCATTGCAGTAAGAACAAGTTTGAGGATGTCCTCGGCCTGTTTACATGTTACAACAAACTCTCTGAAATCCTGAGGGAGAAAGCTGGGAAGAACAAATCTGCCTTGAGCAACAAACCTGCACGGAGCTTCCTGTCCATGGGTTTTGTCTCTACTCTGCTCACAGCTCTGTTCAGGTGAGAAGGTGTCCAGTCCTCTGTGGAGCAGAGCCAGACATCAATTCAAACCACGTGTCAGTGTGCTTGGAAAGGCTGGTGCAACGCTATCCTCCGGGTGTTTCACTACAAGCTACCAAAACAAAGGGTCTTTTCCACCCTGAGTTCAGCCAGAGATTTTATTTGAAAATGAATATCTAAGTTTTGAATCTCTTAGGCCATCCCTGAGCTGCTTCTGTGCATCCCTAGTTCTCTGACAGTTCTCCTGGTCCTGCAGGGACAATGCCCAAAGCCACGAGGAGAGCCTGGCCGTGCTGCGCTCCAGCACGGAGTTCCTGCGCTACGCCGTCAGCGTCGCTCTGCAGAAGGTGCAGCAGCTGGAGGAGACGGGACAAACGGACGGGCCAGACGGACAAAATCCAGAGAAGATGTTCCAGAACCTCTGCAAAATCACGCAGTGAGTCAGTGTGGCGTGTGGAGACATCCGCAATGCGTTTGGGGGATTTTTGATTCTCAGGTAGGGCTTTGAGAGAAGAATGCAGTCCGTAACTTTCAAACAGTTGTTGCTGGGTTGAGGTCACTGCTTTTCTGTGCTCCTGAGAAATCAAGTGGAGGCAGTACTGTTTCTGTGCCGTAGGGAGGGACACAGCTCTAATAACTTGGCCTGGAAGAACCAAATGCCATCAAACATTTTCAGCCTCTTTCTGACTTCTGGTTCATCACTCATTGTCACAGAGCAGGTAGGATGATTACAGGCTGGATTCTTGAGGCGTCTGGAATGCAGCAAAGTTAAAATTCACTTCGAGCTACAGAACAAAACAGATGTATAAGGACACAAGCTTTAGAAAGCATTTCTTTAGGACCTCTGCAAGATGCTTGAAGACATTCACGCATCTAATCCTTTGGAAATCCAAGAATGTGAACCATGTAAATGTCTTTTGGAATCTAGGTCATATCTGCATGGGGTCTTTTCAGAGCCCAGTCAGCAGAGAGCACAAAATGCAAATTACCCCTGCCATGCATAATGCTGGTTTTGTGTCTCGCCCCAAATAATAGAGGCTATTTTTGTTGCAGTCATTAGGACTACATGTGAGCTACATGTTTTGCGTGATTGGACATTGAAACAGAATAAGATCATCTGTGCAGGCAACAGAACTAATGAGAAGAAAGGAGTGGGAACAAAAAAGGAAAGAAGTGGGCTTAGGGAAGCAGGAAAAAGATGTTTGCCTACAAATAGAAAAGTCTCCTTTGGGCCAAACAATTTTGCTTTCCACACAGCTTTTTACTTTGCTTTTTGCCTGCCTTTACCTTTCTGATTTTATTTATAGAGAGCCCTGTAGTGAATTCTGACATTTCACAGATCCGCAGTGCCACGAGAAAAACTCTTTTTGTCACTGGCAGATTTGACACCAGTGGTCAGGGTAGTCTGAGAAAGAGGGAAAGCTGGGTGGAAGAAATGAGTGCAAGATGGACTTGAAATGGGATTGGAAGGTCCCTTGGCACCTGGAAAGAATTAAATTATTTAGCTGTGCAGGAAGAATGCAGTAGCTGTTTTGCTGACATTGAAATAAAATCTTCTTAAAAAAGATCTCTTCCCCCACCCTTTTCTTATAGATAAAAGACCTTCCCATTTAGTTACATTAAAATTATGATCCTAAGAGTAGAATCTAGTTCTTGCCCTGCACAGCCAGCTTTACTGGAGTAAATCTCATCTGTCATCCCACAGGGTTCTGCTTTGGAGGTACACTTCAATTCCCACCGTTGTTGAAGAATCAGGGAAGAAGAAGGGCAAAAGCATTTCACTTCTGTGCTTGGAAGGTTTGCTGCGGATCTTCAACACAGTGCAGCAGCTGTACTCTGCCAGGATCCCCCAGTTTCTGCAAGCCCTGGGTAGGCACATGGTGCAATTCTGATCTGGTTTCTACCCTCCAGGTTCCAGCCCCTGTGGGGGCAGATAGGGACCCAGCACTCTTTATCCATAACTAGGGAGAGATGGGTCTCGTTCTTGTCTCTCAGTAACAAGGTGGACTTAGTAGCATAGATTTTCACACCAGAAACAAGTTCTAGAGCTATATTTTACCTGCCTTTATGGAGCTCTCAGTCTGTCAGCAGAGGATAGTTGGGGTCTGATATAACATTTGTCTATTTGAAGTTTGCCTTTAACACGTTTTTCTGCTCACCGTGGTTCTGCAGTCTGCACTCCTCCTCTAGCTGTGAGCAGTCTTTCCCACTTTTGGAAATAAATCCTGTACTCTGCTCTTGGCATTTAGCTTTTTTTTTCTGCACCTCTCTGTCTCTGCCAGATATTACTGATGGTGACGCAGAAGAAACGGATATTAATGTCACAGAGAAAGCTGCCTTCCAGATCCGACAGTTTCAGGTGAGTACCACTGTGTGCTGCAAGTGTTCCAAAGCCTTTGGGATTCTGGCAGGAAACACTGCTAGCTCTCTGTTGCTTGACCACAGGGTTGAGTATGTGATAGAATGGCAACTGTGGCACCGATTCACTAGCAGTTCAGAAAAGTTTCTGATCCCTAAGGAAAGCAGCTTCAGGGTGCCCTGCAGAGCTGGGTGGAAGTGCATGTGTATTTACAGAACTCTAGGTTCTTCAGTGTGGCATAAACTTCCCTGAGTATTCCAAGAGTCACACTGACCATATGCAGGCCTGTGCGTAAGCACTCCCAGCAAAAAACAGCTCTTGTTCTTGAGAAGAGTCCTCTTTTTGTACTGTCTGTCATTCTTCTTGCTGCTGACCCCTTCATCTGCCGCAGCTTCTGGTTATTTGCTTCTGCAACACATATTCACACTCAGGCCCTGTTTTCCTTCCCGTGACCAGAGGTCCCTGGTGAACCAACTCAGCAGTGCTGAAGATGACTTCAACGCCAAGGAAACGCAGTCACTCATCACCGTTCTCTCCACGTTGTCCAAACTCCTGGATCCGGCCTCGCAGCAGGTATGCCTCAGCCCTTCTGTGGTGGCTGGGGTTGGTGCCACAGCCGTGGGTATGGGAAGGAGATTATCAGATGGGGTTGGCATCTGTGGGCTCTGACATGTGTGTCCTGCCTCCTCCCGCAGACCCCACCAGGTCCAAGGGACGGTTTTGTTACACTGGGAAGGGCTCTCCTGTCACACGCCTGCAAGGACACTCAAGAGGAAGTTGTCATGCCATCCCACTCCTGCACATTCTGATCCTGCCTTTGGGCACTTGAATGATTTGTTTTCCTGAGCAGGGACTCCTAACGTAGCCTAAGTTGTGGTATGGCCTCCACATGGGAATAGAGGCAAAAAAGGCCAGCAGACTTGTGTCCAGTCCAAACTGGCTGAGTGCCTAATCCCTTCCACGCAAGGAGTCATTTTCTAAAGTGCCCCAATTCTACAAGCTAGGAACTGCACTTACTGTGCCAGAAGTCTGGAGTCATCATTTACCTTAAATTAAATGGAGCTGGTACGCTGTCCACGGGAATGTATAGCCATTACCCTGTCCTGGGTCTCAGCTTTTGACTTGTTAGTAGGCTGAGTGTCCCTTGTGGAACTTCACAGAGCATGGCTGGGTTCTCTACTCATCTTCCTTTCCTGTCTTAATTCATTGTCTTAAATTTTTTATTATCATCATCATTATTATTATTATTACTGTCATGCTTTGAATTCTGTTTCAAACTCATGATATCTTTTCTCCTCTTAAATAGTTCCTTCAGTTCCTGACTTGGACGGTCAAAGTTTGCAAAGAAAATGCTCTTGGTGAGTAAGCACTGAGGAGCATGTTTAGATGTGTTGTGTCAGGTCTGATATTAGACCCTTACATGCTCTGCTGGGGTCTGTCCTGGTTTTACCTCTTCGTCAAGAAAGATTCAGGTCCCATTCTGTGGCAGATTGCTACAACATTGTGATTATAAGCACAAGTATTAGGGAATGAACTCCATCTCTAAGTCTTTTGGTATTTCTGAAGGAAAGAAAGCCATTCACTTGACTTTTCTCCCTTATTATTTAGGCTCAAATTGGGATTTATACTCTGGAAAGACAGTACTCTTGCCAGGGTTTGCATTGCGCTTCCTCAGGGCTTTTGGTCACCATTTTTCTACGATGCAAGAGCTCCAGTGTGCCATACTTCCCCTTGCACTCTCACATGGGATGCCTGATGCTTTAAATCCTGCTTTTAGCTGAATTTTTGATAGCTGCGGTATTTTGATAGGATTTTCACCTACTGTTAAATCCATACTGAATCTGAGACTTGCCTCACTGGATGTCTGATGTTCCTAAGTAGCTAGGCAAGCTCTGCACCTGGCAGTGCATTATTTTCTCTTCCCCACAGAGGATATTTCTTGCTGCAAGGGTTTGCTGTCTCTGCTCTTCAGCGTCCACGTTCTCTACAAGAGCCCTGTCGGTCTCCTGCGGGAACTTGCACAAGACATCCACGCCTGCCTGGGAGACATAGATCAGGTATGATGCGGGAGCAGCTGAGCTCTTCATCACACAGTGCTGTCAGAATTGAGTGCATCTCTGATGCAAACTATGTGACAGCAGTTAAAAGTTTTACTCACCAGAATTCGCTTTCTCTCCTCTGCCCAGGACATAGAAGTGGAGGGCCGGTGCCATTTCGCCGTGGTGAATGCCAAGACTGCAGCCCCCACTGTCTGTGTGAGTCAGAACAGCATGTGTGTGAC
This sequence comes from Mystacornis crossleyi, assembly GCA_013400655.1. NCBI lineage: Eukaryota > Metazoa > Chordata > Aves > Passeriformes > Timaliidae > Mystacornis > Mystacornis crossleyi. The sequence goes on from VYZQ01029866.1 coordinate 18,619, forward strand.
ACCTGCAGTGTCCAGGGCTACTGTGCTTGGAGCAGCTTGCAGGTTCCCGTTGTGCCAAACTCCTCCAAAAACCTGTTTTGTTATTGGTGTCTGTCTCAGCTGCTGGTTCTGGGTCAGGTGGATAAGGTCCTTGAAGAGGTGGATTGGCTTATCAAGAAACTCACCAGTCTGGGGCCAGACACATCAGGTAATGAAAGTGGTCTGGTTCTTGCTGTTACACCTTTGTCAAAAACAGATAAAAGACAGAGAGCAAAAAGATATTTGAGGATTTTGAGATAGCATCATCCAAGGGCAGGTTAAACTCTCCCTTGAGCTGGTTCTACATGAACAAAGTGAGATAAGGGTGTTGTCACAAAATCCCTCCACTGCTTAATTTCCCCTTGCCCCACTGGGGCTTTGTGCATCAGACACAACCACCTGCACAACTGGGTTCATTAGGCACACATTCACCAGATATTCATCTCTTTCATTTCTAGAAGACTCCTCTCAGGCATCAAACCAAACTCAGGCTCTGGAGAAAGGCGTCATTCTGCAGCTGGGAACTCTGCTGACAGTCTATCATGAGCTGGTGCAGACTGCGCTCCCAGCAGGGAGCTGTGTGGACACACTGCTGAGAAGCCTCAGCAAGACATACGCAATTCTCACCTCCCTCATCAAACACGTGAGTGTGCTCTGCTGACTGCCTCTGAGCTAAAAACCTTCTCCCCATCTGCTGCAGCAAGCTCGCAGTGACCCCTGGCAGCAGTTAGGCTTGGGACTGGTTGTTGATCTCTTGCAGGAGTTGAGCCCTTGTTCTGTTGGCTTTCTTGCCCTCAATTTCATGACCTTTCTGAGCAGTGATAGTTGTACCAGTGGAGATAAAAGGAAAGCTTCTCTCCAGCTGAATTCGGCTTTGCATGGCTTGGATTTGCTGTTTCCAGTGTGTCCTCTAGGTTCCTCTACACAGCTGTGTGCACAACAAAGGGCACTCACAGTCTTCTCGAAGTGCTCACCAGTCCTGCCCTTGCTGCTCATTCCCTTTCCCTGAAGCGGGACCTGGGGGAACTGGGCCATGAAACACAGGCCTGTGGAGCTCCTTTGAGACAAGGTGGTGGCTGCCCCAGAGCTCTCCTCTCACAGCTCTGGAATGCAGACATGGCACCTGGGATGTGGCAAGCCACTGGGGAGGATAGCTGTGCAAATCCCGCCCTCCCCACTGTGCCATTGTATGAGCTGCTTTGAGCTCTGCCTGGATACAGGATGGGAACAGCACGCCTAGAAGGGACTCATGTTCTCCTTGCAGTACATCCAGGCTTGCCGCAGCACCTCGAATACGATTCCAGGAAGACTGGAAAAGCTGGTGAGTGTGAGCAGATTTCTGGGGAAATGGCTCATTGCCCTGAGTTAGGAGCAACACCAGCCTCTCTCTCTGCTCCTTCGCAGGTGAAGCTCTCAGGTTCCCATCTGACCCCACAGTGTTACTCATTCATTACTTACGTACAGGTAAGGCCGAAATTAACTGGCAGAATCACAGCCAGTCTATCTGATGCTGAGTGGTGTATCAGCTTCAGTACACGGGCACCCTTGGGGATTATTCATCTTCTTGACATGACCTGAGTTTCTTACAGTTCAAGCTTTACTTTGTCAAATATAGTATAAGACATTTCAGCACCACTGGGACTGAGCATGCTGATTTCTGCTTGAGCAGGGAAGGAGCTGAGTTCTAGCTGGTTTTTTTCCCCTCTGTTTATGTGGGGTTTGTTGGATGAGATTAATACTGCTGTTAACCACAATGGCAAATAAAGGTCAACAACGCTGCAGTCATCACAGTGTGAAGTAACGTGGGTGCCAAAGACTGCGGTGCTGGAGCTGGGATTTATCTGCCTGGAGAGGAACTGGGTACTTGTGTGAGGACCACAGGAATTGTACAGCATATTGGGGAAGGTGTCGTGGTGTGCTGGGGACTTCTTACATATGCACGTTTCTGAATGTATAAATTATGAAATTGGTTTTCCTTTCCTTTTTTTTTTTTTTTGAGATCACCCCAAATTCCACCCTTGTATCATTACCTTTCTGTTACCTAGCTGGTAATGCTGTTAGCTGGCCAGAGCAAGGACTTCCCTGGCCTTTCTTGGCTGGCCTTTCTTCCCTGCTTACCCTCTAATGACACATCTTTTGGCATCCTCCTTCAGAACATTCACAGTGAGAGCTTAAGCTTTGTAGAAGAGAAGAAAAAGAAGAAGAAAGAGGATGAAGCTGCTGCAGTCTCCACAGTCATGGTAAGACTGACTCACTCCATTAGAACATGGGCTGTATTTGCAGGATCATACCTCAAGGCTTGTGGTACCTGGTGGCTTCTTACAGATCACCAGACAATTTGTCATTTGGGCCTTTAAGTAAAAATCAAATTTAATCTACTGTAACTTCAGAGAATAGTCTAAAAAAGCATAAACAAACAAAATGCAACCAAATAAACCACAACAAAAAAGCCATCTTCATTAAATGCCACTTAAAATCTCATGGACATGAAACAAAGGTCAGTCTGGATAGTCTGCCCTGTCTGGTATTTTTACCATCTGGGGTAAGCTATGAAATTACAGATATGGGCTAATTTGTTGGAACCAATATTGCATCCTCTTTAAGTGTTTCTTAATTTTATCAGTACATTTAAAGATGAAGGAAGGAATGGATCCCACTAAAGTAAGGCAGTTGAAAATGACTGGATTATTTGTTTGAGAGCAAGTGAGCAGGCTGGCAGGTTCCTGGTCCTTGATGTCCTTTGTTTGTGCTCCCAGACAGCATTTCCTCCGTCTCGTCAGCTGTCCCAGACATTCCTGTGATGTTAAGGGTTTAAAAGCCACACGCAGGATCTGCCTGGCTCTTCCCCGAGTGTATGGGAAGAGGCTGAAATGCTGCATGTCCTTTGCCCCTCTGTCACCATGGGGAACGAGCACCAGTGGTGGTGAATAAGCAGGACAACAATGTGGTGAAACATCCGGGTGCTCCTTGCCTGGATGGCCCGTGCTTGTGATGCCTTGGGAGAGCTGGAGCAGAGGAGCTGCTGACAGGGATACCAGGGCTGTGGGCAGAGCACAAAACAATGCACAGCAGAGCCTCACTGCAGAACCATCCTGAGAGTCAATTAAAACAAGTGACAAAGCTGGCAAGGCTTGCTGGGGCAGGGCTGGTACAGAGCAAAGCTACTGAAGACTCTTCTCTAAGCTGGGAATGTTGTGGTCTTCGTGTCATGCTACAGTGCCATTGTTCCCTTCCAAATGTGACCCATCTCGCTCCTCTCTGCATTTCAGGCCAAGGTGCTTCGGGAGACCAAGCCAATCCCAAACCTGATTTTCGCAATTGAGCAATATGAGAAGTTCCTTATCCACCTCTCCAAGAAGTCAAAGGTAACGTAAAGCAGAGATCTTCTGTGACCTGAACCTGGTGGAACAGTGGGATCAATGGCACGGTGGAGGGCTGTTGTTAAAGTTTCTATTAATAATCAAATTAGGAAGGTATGAGGACCTCTCAGCTCTTGCCCATGCTCCTGGCCCAACACTGCTGAATTGTTGCCACTCTGATGCCAGCCCCCATCAGTGCTGCCTGTGACCTGACAGCATGGAGTTTCTGGTGGAGCAGGAACATGCACACCTCGTGCCAGCTTTCCTCACTCTCTCCCAGTCTGTGAAATGTACCACAACGAGGTCCTGAGTGAGAGTGAGAGTAACTGGCAATCACTTGGCTTTTAGGAAAATGTAAATGGGCCCCTGGGCTGCATGGGGGCAGGTGCTTTTTCACCCACTTNAGTAACTGGCAATCACTTGGCTTTTAGGAAAATGTAAATGGGCCCCTGGGCTGCATGGGGGCAGGTGCTTTTTCACCCACTTTGTGCTTCAGTCCTGCGTTATTGCTGTGATGGGCTCCGTCCCAGTGCTGTGCAAAGGGCTGGGCAGGGTACAACACTCAACTAAGATGCTCATGGCTTAATGTTTTCCCTGCCTGGTTTCCCCTTGGTTGCTGCAGGTGAACCTGATGCAGTACATGAAGTTAAGCACCTCCCGGGATTTCCGCATCAACGTGTCCGTGCTGGACAGTGCCCTGCAGGAGCAGAACTCAGAGGATGCTGAGAACGAGCCACACAATGACCAGGTCAGAATTCATTTGGCTGCTTTTACTGATAGGTTTCCTCCTCTTTAGAAGCCAGCTTTATTTGTGAGTTGTGCAGGAATGCGTGAACTTAGGACAGCTTGTCTTCCCTGGATTAGCTCTCACTTTAATACTAAGCTGATAGGAAGGAGTGGACAGCTTCTCTCAGAACACCCCCTACGCCCCAGCCCTCTGCCTTGAGTGGCCTTTATTTTCATGCACCAGCTCTGTCTTGGGGAAGTGAAACTGTTCTTAAGGCCTTGTTCTTTGCCTCAGAAAGCAGAGAGGTCTATCGGCATTGCATGTGAGCATCTACTGCCTGGCCAGCATCAGACCTTTGCAGCACGATGCAAAGTGGTTTTTGTACGCAGGTTTTTTGTAGATAAAGACCTGGCAGGGCAAATTCTGCAAGGCATCATTCTCCTCAGACCCATCTCTACTAGGTAGTGCTGGTGAAGGCAGTGCCACCTGTGCTGGCTAAGAAAAATAAACAATTTACTCTGCTGATTGTCCAGGTTTTTATTGGTGCTTCTGTCCATATTTTCCTGAGTGTTTCAACAAGCCAAAACGCAGGACAAAGTCCCTGTTCTGTACCACTGGTAGCCTGTGGTCTAAGTTCCAGCATGAACTGGGGACAGGCAGATCCATGGGGAAAAGTCTCAGTGGCTGACAGGAGTCCCATATTCAGGTCATTTGGTTAGGGAAGAAAAAAAGAGCTAAATCCTGTTCTGCACACCTGGCTTCTTGCTCTAGGTAAACATTCCTTAGACTACTCACACAAAAACAAATCACACTCTAGTGCTTCTCTCTCCCTCCCCTCTCCAGAGCAGCACAGCAGAGCAGACAGATGAGAACCAGGAACCCAAAAAGAAGAGACAGAGAAAAAAATAAACGGGGGTTGCTGCTGCTGCCTCCTCTTAGTGCCTGTTCCATGGTGGACTCGCCTTGGTCTCGGAGGCTGCAGATACAGAGGTGATGGTTTATTGCTTCTCTTGCCAAATACTTATGACTTCTTCCTTTGCGTCCACGGGAGCGACTCTGGCCCCTGTCTCAGGTTTCACAGCTGGCTGCTACCATCAGAAGTGCCTCTGCTATTCAAATGTGCTGCTACGAAAATCTTCCCCAGGAACATCCCTCCTTGCAGCAAAAAGGAAAGGGAATGACTGGGATCAGTCCCTGCCAAAAGATCTGCTTCTGAAAGGAGGCTTTGGCACGCGGTCTGGACAGTTTTCCTGGCACTCTGGTGTCGTCACTGCTTCTCCAGCGAACCTTTGGTTATTTCAATTATCTGATATATATCCAGTGCTTCCCCTGGAAGACAAGGGGACAGTCAGTTCCCTGCAGTCCACTCAGACTGTGCAACATAAGAGAGTGATGGTTGGGATTTGCTTTAGTTCAGAGCATGTAGCACAGAAAGCCCTAAATTTATTCAAACTTCTGTTTTGGGTGGTGGTGGGAATGAAGGAACCAGCACCAGTAGGAAGCTGGGAATATGAGCTGTTCTGCCTTGGAGCTGAAACTGCTGTGTGCAGCTCCTGAGCAGCAAGAGGCCACAGCTTCCTCTGCCCAGGCCGGTTTTGCACGTTTTTGCTGTTACGTTTTTGCTGACCCTGATTGAGATGCACTTGTTTAATTTGCCTTGTTCTTGGTGAAAAGTGCCCTTTTTGCCTACGGAGCACAAATCCTGTTTCTGAAAGCACCCTTTGCTTGCAAGACTCCTAATAAAGGTTACTTAAGGGCCGAGCATCTG
>VYZQ01029930.1:0-15849 GCA_013400655.1 Mystacornis crossleyi
TGGACCTAAGAGCAGTCTTGTGTTTACCAACCCCTCCCCAGCTGAGAATTACTTCGATGATCAGCTGCCACACCACCTTCAAGTGGGGGAAATATTGCAGGAGGAATTGGGGTTATCCCCAGTTTCCAAAGCATGTTTTCCTCCAACAAGGCCAAGAGTGACATCTCTTTGAGCCTGGCATGACTTGAGATCTGCTTAACTCACACCAAACCATGGAAAAAATACATGGATGTGGGCGGAGGAGAGATGGTAAAAAAGGAGGAACATGAATAAAGGGAAACTGCATTTATTGACTTTTCCTCCTCTTACATTTCCTAAATGCAAGTGCAGCTTGGAGGAGTGTGGAGTCCCCTATGATGGGACTGGGCTCAGGCAGAGGAGGGGGCATCTCTTTGCAAAAGGAACATTTTTAATTTCATTATAAAACACCCACTTCGATCACAAATCCACACCAAACTGAGTTTCCTTCGTGCTGGAGCTCAATAAATGGTTTATGCCATGAAACAGCATCCTTGGGGTGGTGTTTGTGTGCAGCCAAACACACTCAGACATTCTTATGACGAGTTCCCTATTAGACACCCTACCAAAAAAAGTCATTTTAGCAGTTTATCACAATTTAGGAAATGCTGGCAAGCTGTATCTGAGCAATAATGGTGTAATTCCTGTATTTACCAAAGGAATGGTGCTGCGGATATAGCGAGAAACTGATCCCACTAAAATAAGCAAGATAATAAGATAAAAAATTACTATAAACTAAACAGTGATAAAATATTAAAACTCGACTGTCTTAAAAATTAATTACAAATTCTGGAGCTCACACAGTTCATATTCATTTCCAGAAGATCAATTTTTCTTGAAATTACAAGAAAGGAAAGGATTACAAGAAAAGTAAAAACTGGTCCTAAACCTCCTATGAGAGTTTCTCAGCATCAAAAGAGTCCAGGAAGAAGAGCTTTAAAAATGCACCAAATCTGATGAATTTTGGGCGGTGTTGGCCAAAGGGGATGAACTCTGGACTTTACTTTCTCTCCTCTGACTCATCCCTTTCGCAACAGCTCTGCTGCTGCCAGATCTTTAACCCGGAATTGCGGAAGGGCTGGAGAGATGAAGGACCTGTTGCATCACACAAGTAATGTGACATCACCCTGGCAGCAATGCCCCTGCCTTGCCAAAAAACGATCGGCTCGCCGAGTCCTTGGAGCCGGGTGTGCCCTGCCAAGAACCGCCTCTTTTTTAGGATTGCGCCAAAGCTCATCCCACACTTACAGGAACACGCCGTGGCCTCACTGGGATGCATTCCCAGCCCTTCTCCCTGGATGAAGCTCACAAAACCAGGAACAAAGGCAGGCATGTGCTGAGCAAGCGGTGGCGAGGTGGAGGACACACTGACAAGGGACAAGGGACATAGGATTTGAACGGGAAGATATTCCAGAGCATCCTGCTTCTTCCCAAGCCTCCCAATTAGATATCCAAGTCCCAGGCCTGTAGTGGGAAGGGAGGCTGGAGATGTCGGTGTGAGGTCCCAAAGGATGGGGTTAACCTGAGCCCCCTCTGGCTGGCACAGTCCTGCTGTAGCCATTTATTGAATTAATTTTTCTTCCAAAACAGAGTGACTGCCTCACAATTTCCTGCTGGATGTGCTTCTTACTCCAGGCTAATCCCTGGACTATGCTCAGGGATTGGATGGGGAGATAGGAGAACAGGGAACAGCTATAAATTGGATAAAACTCTGCTGTTCCCCCCCAGCCCCAAATCCCTTCCTGCCCCAAACCTCAGTCCCAAACTGACAGGGATTTGGACACTCAGCTGCTCTCCCCTTCAGGACAATGACAGATGGTGCCAACCAAAGCCATGGTTCCCAGGGCATCCACAGCCAATCCAGGCTGGGAGCTCACACATGTGAGGGGTCTCATTTGCTCGTCTGGGAAAGCTTGGCTGGGAAAACCTGAGGTTACTTAAATGTGGGCTAAGAAATAACCTCTGCAGGGTCTGTTTTCCATTCAGCTTCACATTCACCTGTGGAACAGTTCACACAGTCATGGAATGGTTTGGGCTGGAAGGGATCTTAAAGCTCATCCAGTGCCACCCCTTGCCATGGGCAGGGACACCCCCCACTAGCCCAGGTGTCTCCAAGCCCCGTCCAACCTGGCCTTGGAAATTTCCAGGGATCCAGGGGCAGCCACAGCTTCTCTGGGCACCCTGAGCCAGGGCCTCCCCACCCTCACAGGGAAGAATTCCTTCCCAATATCCCATCCATCCCTGCCCTTTGGCAGTGGGAAGCCATTCCCCTTTGTCCTGTACCTCCAGGCCCTTGTCCCCTGGAGCCCCTTTAGGCCCTGGAAGGGGCTCTCAGGTCTCTCTGGAGACTTCTCTTCTCCAAACTGAAATATCAGAGCTTTGCTTGAGGTCAGAACAAATACTGTTCTGCACTTAAGGATCCATCTGAGATGGGGGGAGAGGACACAAGACTGTTTATATTTTTTGTCAAAAAGTTTAAATACCCTTAAAAGTGAATGCTAACCTGTGTGCTACACCTTCTCAAGAGCTCTAGGAGGCTGCACAAGGACTATAGGGGCAGGAAAACATCCTAAACTGCTCCCAGTTGCAGAATCAGGGGCAAGAAGCAACTTTCTTTCCTGGCTGAGCAATGCCCACTCCAGATTTAGCTTCCACAACGGTGCTGCTGAGGCATAAATGTCACTTGAACTGCGTCTCCACAGCCGTGTGTGCCAGCTCTGAGTTGCTCAGTGTCATCCCAGCCATCTTGAAATCCCTGGCTTTGTTCCAGGGGCTGCCCCCTCCCTGCCCCTCAGCCCCAGCCTGCCACAGGCACTCAGTCCCACGGGGAATTTAGGCTGACTTACAGTTATGGTGTGAAGCCAGAAATAGCCTGGAGGGCATTTGTCAGGCCTGAGGCTCCAGGAGAAGGGCAAATGGCAGATGATGTTCACCTAAAATAGACACAACCCGCCTGCAGGGGGACAGGAAAGCCACCAAACCTGACCGAAACACAGAGTGTGGTGAGGGGGCCTCAAGAAATCCAGACCCTGGATTTCCCTCTGGATAACGAGGGTGCTCTCCTCTCTTCACCTCCCTGGGCTCAACTTCTCTTCCCTGAAGGAATGTGGAGCTCCTGGCAGGAGCTTGATTCCATCCTGAGGAGCGGCAGGAGGGGTTTTCCAAAAGCACAGGGGTTAATCCCTCACATCCCTCACACCTTTCCACTGAGGGAAGGAGCTTCCTCCTCTTCCTGCACCTCTCTGAGGTCTTAAGCAGCCAAGAGGAGAAAGCAGCTCCAAGCTCTGTCCAGCCTGGCCTTGGAAACTTCCAGGGATCCAGGGGCAGCCACAACTTCTCTGGGTACCCTGTGCCAGGGCCTCCCCACCCTCACAGCCAAGAATTTCTTCCTAATATCCCATCTAAGCCCACCATCCTTCAGTTTAAAACTATTCCTCCTTTTTCTTTCCCTCCAGCCCTTCTCCCAAGTCCCTCTCCAGCTCTCCAGGAGCCCCTTTAGGCACTGGAAGGGGCTCTCAGATCTCCCTGGAGCCTTCTCTTCTCCAAGTGAACATCCCCAGCTCTCCCAGCCTGGCTCCAGCTGCAGCAGCTCTGCAGGCAGCGCCGTCACCTCCAGCACTTCTAAAAACCAGGCTGGGCTTGTGTCAAACAGAACTCGACAAGATCCAGACCAAGGATCAAAGGGAAGCAGTGGGAAGAGCGTGGTGCTGCAACACCTCCCGAAGCACGATGGCCACGTTAGCCATTAAATTGTGGTCAGGAGGAATGTTCTCTCCACCGAGGTTCCCATCGTTCGAAAGCCGAGGTGTGGGAGGAGGGAAACGCCTTGTTTCACCTGCAGGGAGGGTTTATCCAGGGATTAAGGGGGCAGGGTGGGGCTGTGGGGAGTTATGAGGAGCGTGCTCTCCTCAGCCAAGCTTCTGCTGCTGACCCATCACACACTGTGCAACAGCTGGAGACAGGACCTGCTCACACAGAGAAACAGGGACCCAGCAGGGCCTCAGCACCCTCACAGGGAATAACTCCTTCCCAGTGTCCCATCTATCCCTGCCCTCTGGCAGTGGGAAGCCATTACGCCTTGTCCTGTCCCTCCCTCCCTTGTCCCAAGTCTCTCTCCAGCTCTCCTGGATCACTCAGTGCTGACCAGGATCCCCCAGCCCTGAGCAGGATCCCCCAGCACTGCTCCAACCATGGATGACAAACCCGGGCTCCACCTGCATAGGATTTTATTAAAGTAGGCATCACCCACAACTTACAACAGTTGAAAAAATATTCTTAACAACCTTTTTTTAAATATTTTTTTCCTGAATAGGTAATTTATCAGACGCAGCGCTCAAGTGTCGTGAGGGAAGTCTCTGCCCTGAAGTCTAACTTCAAACTGGTAGCAAAAGGTAGATATTTTGTACCACATCAAGTTGGTTTAATACAGAAAAAAAACCCTGTGACATCATTACAGGAGAAGTTAAAGTGGAAGACATGGGGGGGGAAAATATACAGATCATTGTTTAGATTGAAAATGAGAATTTCGAACAGGACTCAGACTTTGCAGACACATTTAATGACATTCCCTGATTGTCACCACAGTTTCCTCCAGACCACTCTCTACTGGAACACGTTTTGTTTCAGATTTTTAAAAAATTAAGTTGCTTAAATGGCTGCTCCTAAATGAAGCCAGCAACATCGTGGCAGGCAAAACAAAATTGTGTTCAAAATGCCACAGGTTTGAATGTCACCTTTTCTGTGACACCTGTTCCAAGGCTTTTGTGTAATTCCATCACCGAGGACAGTGTGGTTCAGAAAAAACAACGTTCTTGCTCCTCACTCTTGTTGACTCCAACTAAACTGGAGCTGGGAATGAGGGAGAAGGGCTCAGCCCCCAGGACTTTGAGTGACGTAAGAAAACGGAGTGAGATCCATCAACAGCTCTTTATTTTACACTTCCCGAGGGTGGAACAGAGGCACCGAGGAATGGAGAAGACACTTCAGCTCCTTTCCAGCCCTTCATCTGTTGGCTCCAGGTCCCTGGAAGATAATCCAGTCTGGATCCACCCTTTTGGGCAGGGCAGAGGACAAAGCCCAGCCAGTCTCTCCTCTCAGGGTGTGAAGGGAGGGCCGACTTCGCTGGCCCATTGGGCCAAAAATTACACTTGAGCTACGTGGGAGTTACAACAGTGGCCAAAGTTTAAAAACTTATCTTTTCAGCAACGTAAACAATATAAAAGTGTTTCAGTACCAGCCACGACCCTTGAGTTTAAATACCTGGGAAATTCCTACTTCGCCCACAGATGAAATGATAAAATACGTACAAAACCAAGAGATACAAGTGTAACAAATGTTTCAAATAACTGGGTTTCACCACAGAATCTTCATTGGAAGGTTACTTTTGTGAGGAAACGTATTCCCTGAAGGAGGACTCCTGCACGAAGAGACAAAAATCTGATCATGGCAGGGTTACAGAGAACGCAACAGACTTGCAACCACCAAAGCACCGTCACAGAAAACAGAGCAAACAAGTTGTAAGCAACAACCAAAAAAAAAAAAAAAAAAAAAAAAAAAAAAAATGTAAAGTTTTTTACCACACCAACCCACGGGCTAAAAAAAACCAAAAAAAAGTTGAATGTGTTTACCTACACACACTACTGGAGTATACAAGACAAAAAAAGAAAAAAAAAAAGGAGAGCTTCCTGTAGGGAATTTCCAGTCATTTTGAAAATGAAAGCTATTTTTTCTTTGAAAAAAAAAATAAAATCCAAAGCTCCCAGAGGCTGTTTCTCAGCTAGAGCAGCTGACATCTCAGGCTCACATCCATGGAAACTGGTATTTTACCTACAATGACTTTCCTGTCTCTCCAGTTTGTCATTTCCTGAAGTCTCCTAAGTAGCTTTTGAACTGACATGTCTTCCTCTCACGCATCTACTAAAACTCCCTTGTTCATCCCAGAATCTCCTGTGCATGAAACTCCACGAGCAGAACAGCCCTTAGCTGTAGCTAGAAGATGGTTTCAGCTTCAGGATCTCCCTCTGAAGAATAATAAGGGTATGAATTACACATAAACAGCATCTACAAACACAGTGCACATGGAAAAATGGGGTGAACAGGAAAGATTTCCAAGGCTGACCCGACTCTACCGTAAGGCTCCATCCTCAGCCCACCTTTAAAACTTGCTCCAGGCAGTCTGTCACTGTGCAGGGACACCAAACAACTGGGAGAACCAAAAGTACTGCTAAAAACCTCAGACAGGGGCTTGGCCCCCCTGAAATCCCACCCAGACTCACATCCATGGAACAGCTCTTTGGATTTCAGCTCTCCCGCCGAGGTTGCACTGAAGGCAGCGGCACTTGCAGAGAACAGGACAAAGCTTTGCTTGTAAACCCTGTTGTTTTTTAAAGCATCATGAGAATTCAAGTCCTAGTCCACTTCACATTTATAAGCAGCGTCATAAAAATGCTACTCTGTATGCCCCAGGTACAGAAAAGTGTATGCTGAGACAGCACTGAAGAGAGATATAAAAAGGAACTATCAACCAAAGTTTGATTTCAAACTGGAATTGTAACGACCCCCTGCAATTTGGAAACATGAAACAGCTCTTCTGATGTCTCTTTTGTAAGCAAAGAGTAGAAAGGATCTTATCTTGCTACAACTTAACATCCTCCACCAGGAAAATGCAAAACTTAGCGTTAACTTTCTGGGATATGCCTGAAAGGCCAGGTGGGACAATGCCATCCCACGCTGCTTGCTGAGGAAGAGGCAGGAATGATTGGAGAGCCGTTGGCCAGGAGTAAGTGCTTTTTTTTGGTGTTTTTTTTTTTTAAGTGTGAAAGTTCAAGAATTCTGTGTTTGTCAGCAGTGCTGTGTTTGGGGACAGCACCCAGTGATGTTGTTTATCTAAAGGACATTCCAGCTACAGGATGTTTCTGCCCAACTCTGTCGCTACTTACGAAAATGAGTAACTGACATGCTCTAAGACTCAGAAAATTAGAAACTAAAATTCAGCCATTTCTTCCTGGTCCTCTGTGGAAATCTGGAAACATCTGAAAGCATTTCAGTTAGCTTGGGCAATCCTGGAGTCAGACCCAAGGTAGCTAAACATTGTGGTCACCAGCTCGGGGAGGTCATAATCGTGTTTCCAACCCCAATCCCTGCGCGCGTTGCTGTCGTCGAAGTTCATGGGCCAGCTGTCAGCTGCAGGGAAAAAAAAAAAGAAAAAGAACAAGAAAGGTGAGGTTTAGGAAAAAAAATCTCTCTGAGGTGTTTCATCACTACTAAAGCTGAATTTCGAACCATAAGGCTTGAACTGTACAGGAGCAATCTGTAGGTGCCTAAAAAGAAAAGAGACTTTATTTTGCCCTTGATGATATTTTTTCTTACCTGCTGCCAGGAAGGATACTAACCTATGGCCTGTCTGACTTGATCCACGTTGTAGGTCATCTGGAGCTCAGGGACATACTTCTGCACCTCCTGGGCCAGCTCCTCAGGAGTGAAGCTCATGGCACTGATGTTGTAGGTCCTCATGGTCAGGGATTCTGCAGGGGCCTCCATGACCTCCAGCGTGGCCTTCAGGCAGTCATCGATGTACATCATGGGCAGCCGGGTGTCCGGCCTCAGGTAACACTTGAACTTGCCAGTCTTTATGGCATCGTGGAAAATCTTGACAGCATAATCTGGGGGAGAGAATAATGGATGTGTATTATCTGTGCTGTGCCCTTCATGACAGCCAACAAAACTCAGACCAACCCCAAAGTCTCCTAAAGTCTAGAACATGGTGCAGGACTGTGTGATATTCATCATAAAATCACAGAGGGGTTTGGGTTGGAAGGGAGCTTAAAGCTCATCCAGTTCTAACCCCCTGCCATGGGAAGGGATACCACTCACCATCCCAGCTTGGTCCAAGCCCCATCCAACCTGGCCTTGGACACTTCCAGGGATCCAGGGGCAGCCACAGCTTCTCTGGGCAACTTGTGCCAGGGCTTCACCACCCTCACAGGGAACAATTTCTTCCCAATATCCCATTTAACCCTGCCCTCTGGCAGTGGGAAGCCATTGCCCCTTGTCCTGGCTCTCCATGTCCTCGTGAAAAGTCCTCCCCAGCCCTCCTCACGCACCAGTCACTCACCAGTTGTTCCCCCCCCGGGCTGGGAGTCAGCAGAGATAATCCCGGGATACCTGAGGCAGCGGAAGTCCAGGCCATAGCGGTAGTGGTAGTACTGGGGAGGGAGGGGAGAAACACAGAGTTACACACCAAGAGCTGGTCACACACCCATGGATTTCACAGGAAAAATCTGCCACAGGGTGACCCTTCAGCTGTCCCAGGACAGGGACAAAAGCAAAGGAATTACTGAACAATCTCCATTCCCTGCCTGGCAGCTGATCTCCCTGCTTGCCCTTTTCTAGCTCACATCCACAGCAGTAAATATGGATCTTTGACATGGATTGGATACTCAAGCAGCTCCAACTGGTGCTCAGGAACTGCACATTCCTAAGTTTGAGAGACTTTCCACGATAATGCAGTCCTCAGACCTACATGAGGAAACTGTACAAAAATATCAGCTCTAAAAATGTTGTTTATAAATAATCAGAAAGCCAGAAAAGAAGTTGTGCATGTGCAGAGTCCCGTGGCTTTGGCTCTAAAGTCTTTTTTTGGAGAGGAGGAGCAAAAGTCATCATTGTGTACCTGCTGTCACAAGGCACTGTGCACTGTCCTTTCTGCAGTGCCATTCACATTGGCAGGCAAGGCAGAGAGGCCAAAGCCATAAAAAACAGGGAAAGAAATGACACTGAAAGTCAGCTGTTTGCCAGCTTCCCATGCTTTGTGCTTTTCCCAACAAAACTCAAAAGATATTTGACCTTCAGAGCTGCCTCAGACTATTGCTGAGAATTAAAGTGTGAAGGAAGGAAAAATGGGGGAAAAAATGATGCACTGAGCAATCTTAGAAAAGCAGTGAATCCTGACAGCACTGACAGGAATCTTAGAAAAGCACAGAATCATGGAATGGCTTGGGTTGGAAGGGATGTCAAAGCTCATCTTGTGGGCAGGGGCACCTTCATCCCAGGGTGCTCCAAGCCCTGTCCAACCTGGCCTTGGACACTGCCAGGGATCCAGGGGCAGCCACAGCTTCCCTGGGCAACCTGTGCCAGTGAAATTCTCCCAGAACTTTTAGGAAATGAATAAAATAAACAATTCTCACTTCTCCCATGAGCTCAGCATGGACTTTGGAGACTCCATAGATTGTCCTCGGTCTCTGAATGCAGAGATCAGGAGTTGGATCTCGAGGAGAGGTGGGTCCAAAGGCTCCAATAGTGCTTGGAACAAAGAGCCTCAAATTATGCTCAGCTGCAATATCCAGAACATTGTGTAAACCTGGAAAAAAAAAAAACCCGACAGGATTTATCAGAATATTTCTGCTTTCTCAAGCCATTGTGGGAATTATAGAATATCCTGAGCTGGAGGGCACCCATCAGGATCATCCAGTCCAACTCCTGGCCTGCACAGACACCCCAGCAATCCCACCCTGTGCATCCCTGAGAGCGTTGTCCAAACACCCCTGGAGCTCTGGCAGCCTTGGGGCCGTGCCCATTCCCTGGGGAGCTCCTCCAGTGCCCAGACACCCTCTGGTGAAGAACCTTTCCCTCATATCCAACCCAAACCTCCCCTGACACATCTTCAGCACTCAAAACCCAGCACACACCAGTGATGTTGACAGCTCTGGCCAAGGGCACGTTGGCCTCTCCCACAGCGCTGAGCAGGGCGCTGTAGTGGAACAGCCACGTGATCCGGTTGTTCACCACGATCTCCCGCAGGTTCTTGTAGTCCAAGATATCCGCGAAGATAAAAGGACCTGGAGGAGATGGAAGCAGTGGGAAATTGGCTTACAGGAAAGGATGGAAGGAAAAGTTCTGCATGAAGCTCAGGCTGCTGTTTCTACCACCTAAATACATCACTAAACAGCAATTTCGAAGAAAAATTTTAGCAAGTTTCCAGTGACAAATCAAAGAATCTTAAATCCTAATCTATATCCACCTCATATTAAAATTCCCTGAGCAGGTAAAAACACAGCACAAGTTTCTTTTCCAACCTCCTCCCTCCAAAACAATAAAAGCACCTCTTTTTACAGCAGGAGCACAACATGCTTCAAGTAGTTCAGGTCAGCAAAGTGGAGAAGCAGCAGTGAAAAAATACAAAGAGAAATCTTTAGGAAAAAGGAATAATAGAAGAAACCAACATCTTGGCAAGATGTCAAAGCAGGGAGGCGTTTTGCAGAAGGTTTGAACAGCAGCTTGCCAGTGTAATCCACTTATCACTTTGATAATTAGTTTATGAACATCAGAGGTAAAGTCAAGATTTTTT
This sequence comes from Mystacornis crossleyi, assembly GCA_013400655.1. Classification (NCBI taxonomy): domain Eukaryota; kingdom Metazoa; phylum Chordata; class Aves; order Passeriformes; family Timaliidae; genus Mystacornis; species Mystacornis crossleyi. The sequence continues at coordinate 10,364 of VYZQ01029930.1, forward strand.
TTTCCATGTGCTTCCCCAGTCACTTACCACTATAAAAAACATTATCTGCAGGCTTTCTAATGTCAGACAAGATCACATTGTTCTTTCCAAAGCGTTTCCTGTGTAAAAATACCCACATGGAACAGTGAGTCCACAGCTTTTTGAGATAATCTGTCAGTTGCTATTTTGTTTTGCCAGAGCGATAGCGGAGGAACAATAATTTCCACAATAAAATCAGTTATTGAACTAAACAAAAAAACCCCCAACAATCCTTTAAATGTCAGCACAGCATCTTAAAAAATGATAAAATACTTCTAGTAGTAGTCAAGGTCTGCATAAGGATAGAGAAATTTTTTACAAGGTGAAAATGTACTGGGAAAAGAGACTTTCCTACCCTCAGCTTACTGAAAATTTTACCCAGGGATAATTTACTCCCCCTGCAGACAACAAAAAGCCAATGGGCTCGTTGTAACTGCAGCTACTTTTATATCAACAAAGCAAATAAAAGAGAGAAATTGTGACCTTGTGCTAATCAACACAAGGCTGTTGGGAAGAGAAAGTCTGGGGACACTGGAGCACATTCCGGCCTTCCATTATTTGGATAATTTTAAAATAAATCGTAGAAACGGTAGAAAATATCCGAACTGCAACAGTGTTGAGTGTGGTGAGTCTGCTCACTTTTGATCTTGGTCCAAATCCCCTCCAGCAAAGACTGTGAGCCTGGAGCTGAGCTGGATATGGACAAGGACATGGATCAGGGAGAGCTCCTGGAGCCTTTCACACTTCTTGAGAAGATACCGTAAAAAAAGGAGGTAACTGTGCTTGAGGTGGGGGAAGAGGAGAAGGAAAAAGAAGGAAAACTCTGAGGGTTCAGACTCTGAATACTCCCATTTAACTGGAAGCAAACAACTCATCAGACAGTCCCTTAGACAAAATCCTGCTATTTTGGGAATCGTGACCAACGGACACGCAGGAAGGATGTCAGGAAACCACAGCAAGCACAGGAGGGACAAATAAAATTATGGTGAAAATTTAATTATATAATCATTAAGAATCATAGAAAAGACCTTCGAGATCATCAAGTCCAACCATTAAAGTAATTTACAAAGCTAAGAGGCAAAAAAAGCATTTGAAAAATAAGATTTCTTTTATAAACAACTTTCCACACAACCACTGCTCCCATCAGTGATGGCTAAAGCTGGAATTCCTCACTTGCAGCAAGCCAGGGAATGATGACCTACCTCAGCAACTTTGCAAGTCCCACACCGAGCTGGCCAAGACCACCTAAGAGACAAAAACAGAGGAAAAGGGGGGTCACAATGCAGAATTCCGTAATTATCCGTATCACATCAGGAAATAGTACGATTATCTCAGTGAGTCAGGAAGCTTTTACATTTTTTTCTCAAGAAACTGGTTTTAGAAGAGTTCTGGAATTAAAACAGGGAAGTTCACGTGGGACTCCAATCTTATTGCCCGATGGGAAAGATCATCCCAGTTCCAGGATATTTTGGGCAGTTCTGCTTCCAGAACTGGGGAGGGAGGAGAGCAGTGGGGGGCTCAGCCGAGAAGCAGGAATGACAGGAATGCTGACCTGTGATTAGCACCCGAGGATGATCCGACTCGGAGAACGTCACCGAGTGGAAGCTGGCGTCGGAGGCCACCTGGCGTGGGGACACCCCGATGGCCCGGACGGGCACGAGGGAAACGCCACAGCCACAGCCAGAGCTCTGCAGCAGCTGGCTGGCAGCTCTGCCCAGGTTCCTGACGATTGGCATCTTCCCCCTTCAGATGTGCTGCGAGGAGAGAGAGAAAAGATGAGTCACGAGTGATTCAACCCCCTTAAACGGCTTTTAAACGCTCCCCCACAAGTCCCTCATTTGCAGGAATCCAGAGGAATTTGATGCCATCCGAGAGCTGGAGGACTGTATCAAGCAAGGGCTGAAAGCAGCCTGGGATGTAACACGAGCAGAGGTAATGTATTCCCCGGAGTGAGCTCAGGAAAATACCCACAGCCCAGGAAAATGGACAGGGAGAATGCTGCAAAGCTCGAGTTTAAACCTCTTTCAAAAAAATCACTCAAAACTGTGATTCTAAGCATAAATACAGAATAAAACAAAGCTGCTGTGATGCCACGTTTGGAGTGAAAGTTCTGCAGGCTGCCGTGAATAAGCAAAACTCCTCAGGATTGCATCAGCAAGAGCAGCTGAGCCAACAGGGGCAGCAGGAAATCTCTTGGAAAAAAGGGAGATTTACTCCAACTGAACACTCAGGATGGACGGTACCCAGAAAGCAAATAGAGGAGTGGCAGGGTTTAGCCAGGCCTCAGGAAAATGTCCTAATTATTTCACATAATTATAAGTGACTCTGTGCTGCATTCAAATTCGGGTTCTTTCTCTCCTAATCTTTCATACTGGAGGAAGGAAATGCAAAATACCCAAAATAAATCACACCTGCAGCCACAGCTGGTCGTTTCTGTGGTGCAGATTTACTTCTCTCAATTATAATTCTCAAGGCAGAATCATTTGTTTTTTCTTATCCCCTCTGAACAGTTTTTAACTCTTGCACCCAATGATCTAGAATATGTAAATTCCCAGATGAAACCATATTTCAAACTTGCCTAATAAGATTATCCTGTCAAATCCTTTCTTGGGGTATATATCCTAAAAAAAAGGAGAGTCAAGTAGAAGGAAATTCACCACAAGAAATTGCAGCAGTTCATTGCTGCAGATGAATTCCAGTTGCAGAGAAAAGCAAACAAGTGATTAATGTGGGTGTTCTTTTCACTTCTCAGCTCACCTGGCTGAGAATTTTCTGGTAGTTGAGGGGGTTTTCCTATTTAAATACAGAAGATTTGCTAAACTAGCTACTGTCTAATAAGACAGCCCCATAAAACCGCATTATTAAAAAAATACATTCAAACTGGTCAAAAAGATCAGTCTGAGATGCCCAGAGAGGGGATGGAAGTGTCCGTCCTTGGAATATTCAAATTCCATCTGGACACAGACCCAGGCACCAGCTCTCATGATAATCCCTTCCTATTTCAGCATGGAAAATTAAAATGTTCCAGCACTGAGAGAGGCTCACTGCTCTGTGTCACAAAAAAAATTCCACTCCGAGTACCTGAAAAGGCATTTTGGGATCTGCAAAGTACAAACAAAAGTTGGCTGTGACTAAAATTGGTTTCCCAGTGACTGGACTGGTTTTTCCAAAAACACCTGGAGTGAAACCACAAAGGCTTAAGCTGAGAATTTACTCACAGGTCTGACTCAGAACAGTAAATGCATTTTATACTGAAGGCACTGAAACACCCAGGCAGCAGAGCTGCTGCAAAAACCTCCACTAATGACATTTATTTCTATTTCAAATACAAAGGGGGAAGAAAACCCGGTGTAACTGGCTACTAAATTTTAAAATTGCTATAAAAGCACAGATATATAAAGAAATTAGTGTTATGCCTTAAAAATACTTCCCCAAATAGCTGAAGTCAGCCCCAACACAGTGATTACCTTGCAAAAGCAACTTAGACAGAAAAACCCATTCTGCTAGATCCAAGTTTCCCATCTTAAATAACTTCCAGAAGTTATTAACAGCTCTGAACACACAAAAAATATTGTTTTCACTGATGTAAAATAACTTAAATTTTGTATAGGCTTCCCTTTTCACTATCCCAAAGAGGAATACTTCTGTTGGGAACTGAAGAGAAAAAAATTATATAGATACACATATATATAATTTATAGTGGAAGGTGTCCTTGCTCATGAAACAGGATGAGTTTTAAGGTCCCTTCCAACCCAAACCATTCCATGATTCCACAATATATTTTCAAACCCCCATATTCCCTTCTAAACAGTTTCTCAGTCCCTGATTTTATTTACCAACTCAAACTGATATTAGAAAGTGTCAGTAAAATGAGGAAGTTTTACCCTGAAACATCAAAGTTATTTCCCTCACCCCACTAACTGAAATCAATAACCAACGCTGATTTCAAGGATTAGGCAATGGAATTGCAGCTGAAATTTTCCCGTACTCACCTGTCCCTCAGCTGGTGATAAGGCAGAAGCAGAGCAGAGAAGGCAATTTATAGGACACTGCCTCTTTGGAAAGCCAATCAAAACCTGGCAGAGAGTAGGAGTTGTCCCACACCTTAGGGAGGAAAAAAAAAAAAAAAAAGGAAAAAAAAAAATCCCTTGCGTGTGAGAGCAGCAGCAGCCAGGGTTCCCTCCTGCTTGATTTTGAAATGCCTGGAAGTTTGGGATAGGCAGGGGAAAGGCTCTGAAGGGGCACAAGCAGCTCCTCCACGTCCCAGAACCAGCCAGCCTCGGGTCATGGATGAAGGACAGAGTTTAAATTAATTAGTGGCGGTGCAAAGGATTAGTAGAAAGCAAACACGTGTTCCAATGTACAGCAATAATCTGCCTGGGATAGCAGGAAATTTCGGGGGTTTGTAAGAAGATTAAAGCACGGGGAGAGGGGAAAGAGGGAATAAAGAAAGAAAAAAGGAAACATGGAAACATTCATAAAATGCCATTTAGTGAGTGAACTGCCAGCTGCTGATCCTCTGCAAGGTTTCCAAGGTGTTACATAAGCAGCAACACCTGTTGCTCACATAAGTCAAAAATGTTTATGGAAACCGGCAGTTCTTGTAAATTAGTTATTAATAGAATGGCACGGTGATAAGCAAGATAAGTCATGGGCTTGGTCTGGAAAGTCCCACTGCAAACTTCAAAGAAAATGGGAGAGAGGGAGGAGTGAGAGGTCAAACCAAACCCCAAAGCTCCCATAGGATTTCTGGGGCTGCACAGCTGCTGGGATGCCACGGGTTGCCCCTCCACGGAGCTAAACCAGAGAATCCAGAACTTTCTTCTTTCAAAGAAAATTAAGGGATTCTGCAAGGCACAGGATCTCACAGATTCCCAACAACATCCTCGGGAACATGGTCCATACCAACGCGCTGAGCTCCAAGTTCTCAACTCCCATTTGGCTCCAAACCCCACGGTTTCTGCTTCAGACCTGGAGATTTGCTCATGCATTGGGAAGCTCCTCTAATGTTCCCAAGTGTACCAAGAGCTTGAGGAGAAAGACAGCACCTTCCTTGGGCACCCACAAGACGAAGCACAAGCCACTCTGCCCATGGGAAAGCCTCACTCTCTGGTGCGCAAGTGCTGCCCCGTGGAAACTCCATCAGATCTCTGCATTTGGGAGCACTCAAGCTGCAACAGCTAAGGGATACTCTCAGCTCAACCCCAGCGAGTGCTGCCTGGATAGCTGGACAGCCCAAATCCATAACACATTCCCTGCTGGCAATTCCTGTGGTTCCGAGGGCCCCCAAGCTGGGACGCTGCGTCCCTGCTGGTGTCGCCTGGCAGAGGGGATGTGCCAGGGTGTCCAGGCTGGAGCTGTTCTCTCTGGCAGGGAGCTGCTGGCCAAGCTCAGCTGAAATAACCTTGACACACACGCACGGCTCCTGTCCCAGGGGTGACGCACAGCCGGGGATGACGCCGAGCCCC
>VYZQ01029959.1:0-41315 GCA_013400655.1 Mystacornis crossleyi
GCTCCGCGAACGACGGGCGGCGGCGCGCGCGCCACTCCCGTGCAGGACGGCGCTGCCCCGGCGGCATGAGGGGAGAGCGCGGCCGGCTCCGAGCGGTAAGGACGGCGCGGAGCCTCCCGGGACCCCCGCCGACGCCCCGCGTCTCCCAGCCCCGCCGCCGTGCCCCGCGGCAACTTTCCCATTGTCCGCCCTCTCCCCGCCGGCTTCTCTCAGCGCTGGCCGCGGGGAGCCCCGAGGAGCGGTCGGCGCTGCCCGTGGTGGACGGGGGGTCGTGGTAATGATGATGGTGGTGGTACTGGTGATGGTGGGGTGGGGGTCGCCGTCCTCGGGCGGGTCACGGCGGCGCCGCGGCCGCTGCGCTCCGGCCGCCCCGGGCAGGCGGCTCTGGCCGGGTCTCTCCAGGCAGCGCGGGGCTGTCACAGGTGTCCCGTCCCCTCCCGAGTGTCCCAGAGCCCTCCGGGGCAGCGCGGGGCTGTCACAAGTGTCCCTCCATCCCGGATCCCTCCCGGGGTGTCCCGGATCCCTCCGGAGCAGCGCGGAGCTGTCACAAGTGTCCCTTCCCCTCCTGGGGTGTCCCGGGCGCTGCGGGGCTGTCACAGGTGTCCCGTCCCCTCGCCGGCTGTCCCGGATCCCTCCGGGAGAGCTCAGGGCTGTCACAGCTATCGCCCCATCCCGTCCCTTCCCGGGGTGTCCCGGTTCCGCCGCGGAGGAACGCGGAGTTTCTTTGTTGTGTAACTCTTTTTGTCCGGGGATTAGATAGGATTTGCGGCTGTTTGTGCTGATTCAGGTGGTTTATAAAAAAAAAAAAAAAAAAAAGCGGGNAAAAAAAAAAAAAAAAGCGGGGTAGTCATGGGTAAATTCTTCTCGGGGCCGGGATGTCGGAGAACTTTCCTGTAGCTTGGGGGGTTGTTGTTGGCTCCGGACGGGGCCGGGGAGCCGCCGAGCCCCGCTGCCCCAGCCCTGGGGCCGGGAGCGCTCCAGCAGCGCTGCGGGGACGTGGGAGCGCCTTATGGACAGAAAAGTGAAGCGAACTTGTTGTAGCGAACCCATTTCTTGCTAAAATGAGGCTGGCTCGCAGCCCGCGATTCATCTGCGATTGCTACTGCCAGGATTTTTCAATAAACGTAATTGCAGTCGAGCGAGTTGGGCTCAAGCACTTTGATGGGTAGAGCAGGCACGAAGCCTTTGGAGTAATTCCTCTCCGTGTTGCCAGTTATTTTTTTCTGGCCGCATAGTGGAATTTTTCTCGAAGTTCTTTCCCCCAGCTATCTCATAAGTTTCTCTCTCAAAAGTTTCGAATTTTTAAAAAAGATGATCAAGGAATGCCCTTGATCATCAGTGTGCTTTAGTAATCCATTTTTTTTCCTCCTTTCTGAAAACAAGCATTTTTAACAATTTTTTTCCTAACTTCTTTTTGTGCTTTCTGTACTTCTTTCTTGTTTGTTTGTTTGTTGTTTTTTTTTTTCTCCCCAGTCCCTGCACTGAGCAGGGCAGCCCACATGCCGTGCTGGGGGACTGGGAAATGCTTCTCTGCCTGTCGCTGGGATGTGTCAGTGTTTGGTTCTCAGCAGCCGCACAGGAAGTCTCACCATCCTGACAAAGAGTCATAAAATATGTTGAAGGTTTGTTACTAAAAATGGACTAAAAGTGTGCTAATTTTATGATGTCTTTGGGAGAAGTGATAAGTCATTTCTGACAGAAATATATATATATATAGCTTTTCAGGGCCCTGTTGGGTCTTAAAAAAGGTTGTCAGGGAATTGTGGAGGATTTCCTGTGGAACTGCTGGCGTGGTACCACGCACAGACTAATTGTAAGAGAAAATTGAAAATGGCTTCCTACGTCTGACAGATGGTTTTAAAAATTTCTTTTTCAGGTTTGAGTTGATCTCACTAAACTGCAGCCATGGTGCAGAAGTACCAGTCCCCCGTACGGGTGTATAAACACCCTTTTGAGTTAATTATGGCTGTAAGTATTAATTTTTGCTATAATTTTCTGCTTGCCAGTTGCTTGTGTTGCTGAGTACTTGCTGGGCTTTGTTTGATAGATACTGTGGAACATACAAAGCTGAAAACAAGATGCAGAATATGAGAACTAATGTGTTTCAATGTTTCTTCTCTGCCCAGAGTATTTTCTTAACATAATGTGCTCTCCTTGTCTGCCAAAGCTTAGATACAGTTTACAGATATATTTGAAAGTTAGAGGAAAAGTAGCATTGACGTGTACTGGAAGTTGATTACTGAGGACAGATGCTTCTAGAACGGGAGGAAATGTGTGTGCACTAATTAAAACATTGTTATGGTTGTGTCTTCATCAGTGTAGAGTGTACAGAATTAGAGAGCACAGAGAAAGCCATGAAAGCAAGGATATGCCAGAATGAAAAGGGAGAAAGGACACTGGTAACAATTTCAGGGAAGGGAAGAAGAAGCTTGGTAGGGAGGCCAGAGAGATGAACAGAAAGCCTTTTGGGTGCATGCTGCTAATTTGTGTGATAGTGTTACAAATAGTAATGAAAAGAAAGAAATCTAATTAGGTTGCCTTTTTTTTTTCTCTCTCCTTCTCTCTCTCCCTTTTTTTTTTCTTTTAGAAAACAGAGTGGGAGTAGGTATTTGACATTTTAAAGTATATTCAGTTGAAACCACAGCTATGGGGCTCTTAGGAGTTACAAAGAACAATTAAGGAGCTTTTCCCTGATAAACCCAGTTAAAACTGAGCTGTAATCTAAATAAAAATTGTTTGATTTTGCTTGCTGAAAATACTACACATAATGGCTTCAGAGGAGAGTTTTAGTAGTGCTCACAGTGTAAATATTTAGATAGATCACATGGTTTGGAGTGCAGAGTTCCTTACAGAAGTGATCCTTTGCAGTCACAGGGTAAAAAAGGATTAGAGCAGTCTACAGGGAATAGTTGCATTTCTTTTTATCTTATTCCTAAGGCTGCCTCCGCTGGTACACATGTAGGTCTTGCTCTTGCAGACACTTCAAGGCAGAGAGTGGTTATTTTGCTGAGTGGTGAAGAAGCCAACTGTGGTATGTGTCAGGTCTTTTATGACTTCAGTAACTCTGACAGCTGGGCTTCGGGTGGTCTCTCAGTGCAACCTGATTGTGTCTCTGACTTTAGCCTTCAGTGAAGTTATACTGGCTCTCAGATCAATCAGCCAAAATTAGTTTCTTAAATGAAATTCCCTGGCTGTTTGCTAAACTGATGAGTCTTTCCCTTGCTGCTGAATTGAAGGCAAAATTTCTTCCCCTGAGGTATTTCTTCAAGGATATTTTGAGTCAAAATGCTGACATCAGGATTGTCCACAATGCTTTGCTGGGTGTAATTAGAAACACTTCTGACTATTAGCATTTAACGGAGTTCTCAAACTGTTCTGTGTCTTGGGGATAATATCTGAAGAATAATATTTAACAAATATAAAGTCTTCCATTACATTAAACCTTTTCTTTAGAAAGCAAGAGGCTATACTAGGTATGCAAGAAGGATAAAATGAAAGTTAAAAATTAAAAGTGAACTAAGAGGAGAAGAATGCTTATAAAAAGAAACAGCCAAACAGGATCCTTTCTGAGGCTGGAAGTTTAGAGTTTAGTTGAGCAATAATACATCTGATTTATTTAGTCTGTGTCAGAACAGTGGGTTATCACTTGTACTTGTTCAGAATGTGAGCACAGGATGAACATCCTCCCCCTGCCATGTCGCTGCTGATTTTTAAAACTTGTAAAATTCCTGCTCGTGATCCATCAAAACTGTCCATGCGTTTTCTGAACTGTGTAGAGGAGTGCCTCCATGAGCCAAATTCTGTAAGGAATATAAACAGTATATGCTAGCTTGATGCTTTTTTACTTGATGCTTTGTTACTGTTTCCCCTTGGTTGAATAGTGATTGCATAAGTTGATGAAGTATTTCTGGAAGGAGTACTTGTGTCAAATTTTGTGCTCACTAAAGTGGAAGCACTATGTTGCATATTCTCAACAAAGAAAAGTGCTATAATGTTATTTTAACAGTGCCAGCAGCTCTTCTGAAAAGAGGAACAGCCTGGCGTGTACCAAGCTTGAATTTAAAGCACCCCAGAAAAAACTGATGTGTTTGATTTTCCTTTGTCCCTCTCTTTTTATTTGCACCCAGCCCTTGAGAGAATGTGTCCTCAAACAGAGGTTTAAATGCATACCCCAGAGATACTCATCTGTCAGTAAAAAAATCTCTTGAGAAAACTTTAGTCAGTGTGGCAGCAGGGTTCTGTGTGCTGAGTTGTGTAACAAAAATCACTGTCTCTAGTCTGGGTCTTGTGTGGGATCTCACCTTTGTCTTCAGGTGCTCAGTACTTTTAAAAATTTTATTTGGCCAATTGTCCTCCCTTCCCTGGGCGTTCTGTGGAACTCCAGAGGTAATTCTTTCCATAGAGTGGTAACGAAGTTCACCAGTGTCAGTGAAGCCCATGTGCACTGGGAAGATTCCCTGGATGATACATGTTGCAATTGCAAATTGAAACTCACGAAGTCAAACTAGTATTTAGCCTTCAGATACAGAAATCAGCATTAATTATTCTTTTCTAGAAGCCACTGAGTGAATGGCACTTGCAGAGTGGATCATTTACAGTGCAAACTTCCGATTTGCCCACTTTCCCCTTCCTGGGTTTCCAAGAGGTACTTGAGGGAGAATGGAGCACAATCAGCATTCCATTCATGCAGCTCTAGTGTGTTCCCAGGGAACTTTGGTCTCTGGGAAGGGTGACTGCAGCTCTATATTAAGACAAAAAACTGAGTTTAATTCCACTTTGATCTAAGCCAAGATTGACAAGACAAAAGTGTTTTGCAGGCAATTATGATATAAAGACTTCTAAAATAGACAAGAGTCAAAATTCTTTTCCTAAGTTGAATTGGTGTTGAAAATAAGTTTCTCTGTTATGCATCCTCTACTGAAATCTAAAACTCATCTGTTACACCTTAATACATCTCTATGACACTATCCTTAAGGCATCATCCCTTATCTCCCAGCTGGGAATTGGTGAGCTGCTCAGGCTGGGACAGAGTCGGGGTATCCATTGCTTCAAAGCTTCCTACCTTCCCTCATCATTCAAGTCCAGCTGTGTAAAATCTAATACAAGCTACTTCCCTTGAAGATTTCCTTCTACTGGCAAATTGTGTGGTTCCAGATAATGTTTAAGATGCAAATCTTTTAATGAAACTACCTCCTAAACTTGAAAAAATTCTAGAATCACAGGCTAGAAATTACCACACTTTAGTCTGACACACCTAACACAGGCAAGATGATTTCACCAAATAGTTTCCGAAGCTGACACGATGATTTTTGGCTGCTCTCTGGAATATCTGTCATAATGAACTTCTTGGAATCTCTGTGTGTCAGTGGATATGTATTTAAAAAAGCACCCAGGGCAGCAGCTTGCACAGCTGCTCAGGAGACTGAATAGACTCTCACTTCTCCCCCTGTTCAGAGTTTACGTAATGCTGGAAGCAGCTGAAATGTGGAAAAATGGCTGTTTACTTAGACTCACTTGTCAAGTTACCAAGGTTAAATATACTGGAGAAAAACTGAGAAGCTGCTTTTATATAACTTCAAAAGATTACAGAATCAATTTTTTTTATATTAGCTTAAAGAGGTTTACATTTAAAGTAATACAGGGACTTTGCTGAATAAGTAGTTCTTAATATTAAAAGGCAGTTAAGAACTTGAATCTTCCTTAACACACGAGGCTAAAATTAACTTTGGAGATTCGCGGCTCATTTTCAGTCTGACATACTTTAGATAATTCCCCTTGAGTTTAATTTCCAAAGTAAATTTAAATAATGAATAATCAGTTGCAATGGCATTTCAAGGGTGGAATTTATGCAAATGGAAAATAAATAAGATTTTTGAAAAAGCACACATTGGATTGAACCATTGACCAGCGGGATTTTTCCTTTTCCTTTTAAGTTTCTGAAAGCTCTGTGGAAAGTGTATTGCTCTTCAGGTCTTTTACAAAATGTCCTATTTACAGTCACAAATTACTTAGTTTCGGAAAGAATGTGAATTTAAAAAAATCAATCTCACATTTTCCCATTGTTCTGATGGAATATCTGAAGTATCTCAAGCATGAATCTCTCCTAGTAAGTATAATGTGTAGTGCCTTTGATTATAGTATCATTTTAATGGTTCAGATTTGCTGCTTTTGGACAACAGGCTGACTGACTCTCTTTGGCTTTATAGATCTAAAAAATAGTTCTTAAGGTATATCTCATGAATTAAAGTATCCCTAAATTACAGGTAAGAAGTAAGATTGTAAATGGGATAAATACGCTTCAGTGATAGAATAGATTAGAAAAAAAATTATCTGTTTTTTCAGACAAACAAATCAAAGTATAATTCCTTGATCTAGATTGTAATGGGCTTCCTGATCAGGCAATACATTATTATTTCATTATAAAAGTTATTACTTTAAAAAGCCATTAAAAAAAAAAATCAAACTGTTTCAAGCTAAGTGCCACACCTGCTCATAAATTGTCACAATTTTTATTCCTTCCAGTCTCATTTTTTTTCCTGGAAAAAATGCATTTCACACATCATGTGAAGAGGGGCTAAGGGCTGGTGAGAAAAAGGAAGCTTTTCTGCAAGTGCTTCTGAAAGCACAAAGTGGGCTTTAAATATTTAGAGAAGTATTTTATTCCCCTGATGCAGTGCACTTCCCTGAGAATTTGTCTTGGATACTTAAATCCCGGGTAAGGGAATAAACGGAGCGTCTGCTCCCAGAACCGCTGAGCTGTTTTCCCTTCTGTTGTAGAACTCTCAGAGTCTCATCTGCTTTGCTTCCTGTCTTTGTTGAAAACTCATCTTTATTTGCTATTGGAAATGTGTTGGTAAAGCTTTGGTGGAGCAGAGCCTTGTGTGGAATTTCCGAATTTATATGAAGTGCCTCAGTTTCGCTGGTGGTTGATGGCGGTGGTGGTTCCTGTGTTAGCACACAGCGTAAGAACAAATGATTATTTGACCACTTGTTTGGAATGAGCTGTGGGTAACAAATGTGAGAGTTCACTTGAGCGCTAGGGAAAAATATTGACCTAGCAGCCTGCTAATGTGCAGTTTGTGTTATTCTGTGTTATTTCGTGACCCGCTTAGCTATTTGCATGCTTGGTTTCCTGTTGTTTTGTTTGTTTTGTTTGTTTTTTTGTTTTTTTTCCCCTGGGCAAACATGACCTGACTGTATCTGACTGCTGCAGTTCTCTTTTTCACCAAAAGCTTTGAGTCAGTTTTTAACAAGTCCTTTACACTTTAAAAGCTAAGCCACCACTACTGTCATACTCTGAAAGGTGTCAGAAGAAGGAAAATATGTATCAAAACAGTTCTTGTGTTTTGTTCTGAAAGCACTCCAAGCTTTTCACCCCTTGCAGGTGATTTAGCTCTGGTGTGAAGTGCTGCTCCAGGATCTGTTGATCCAGCCAAGTGATGTTGCCTTTGAGCTAAAACTCTTAAACAGGTGGGAATCTGGCAGAAAAGAGGTGCTTACACATCCTGCAGAGTCCTGGACACTCAGGGTTCTACGGTTACAATCTGGAGAAGGTGTAACTCCGTGCTCATGGTCGAATGTGTGGTTAGACAATAAGAAGCATATGTAAAAGTCTTCAAAACCACGTGGGAAAGAGATAGGGTGAATTTTTTGGGAATTGATTAAAAAAACATATCCAGTGAGAAGCCAAAGGTTGCTTAGAGATCAGAATGATGTGTTTCCATATTGCTTGGGCCGTCTGTGCTGCCTGAGGACTTCCCATAAAGCACCTTCAGTCAGAGTCCAGAATCTGGAACCCAGAATTGAGGGGGTGTTTGTTGTAACCAGGATTGCTTTTGCTTTGAACTTAGTTGGGAGCCAGTCTGTTCCTGGAGGGAGTCCGGCGATGGAATCTTTAAGCTGTTGCATTCTGAATGTAGAATGAATCTTCTGAGAATATGCAAGGAAAGCTGTTAATTAGCTCAAGTTGAAATTAATTACAGGTTAGTCTTAAATGGTCTATTTCCTTTTCTCCCGAGTGAATTTGTCTTCCAATTTTTTCATGTAGTTTAAAAATACTGTGCATGTATTCTAAATGAAGAACTAGGATGTTAAGGTGAATTATTTTAACTCTTTCTTTCATTTTTGTGATATAGTTAAGACAGGTCAGGTTAGCAGCTCGTGTAATATGTTAAGTAAGGCCTGTTACAGATAATTTAATAATTTGACTTTCTCACAGTCAAATTGCAGCTGGTTTCAGCCATCACCGGTCAGTCAGCGGTGTTTGAGGTCAGAGCCCTGCCAAGGACCCACGCTGGTGGCACAGCCGATGGCAGCATGGCTGGGAAGGACTGCCTGGCATCATCTGGGCTCCACTGCAGCGTGGGCCAGCACTGCCAAAAGAGTGCAAGCCAGCCATGAGCCATCGCAATTTGAGATCAGCTCTCAAGTTCTTGGCTGTTCTCTGCATAGCTTTTGCACAAGTCATGCTGATTTCAGCCCAGTCCTCAGAGGTTTTCAGCTTGTGGTTCACAGACTCTGTTGTTCAAGGGTCAGGGAAATATCACCAATATGTGGTTTCCCACTGTAGCGAAGCTGGTGCCCCAGGCTGCTGCTCTTGCTCTTGCTCTTGTGCAAAGATGTGTTCATCAGCAAGCCAGCGTAGGGACACAGGCTGCTCCAGAGCTGCCTTGGAGAAAAGGAGGATAAATTCCTTGTCAACCCAATTTTCTCCCTTAAGGCTGCTGAGCACCCGTGTGGGAGCAGGTGCTTGTCCCGCCCGTGCTGTGGGTGAGCTGATGGCAGCTGGCTGCAAGAAAGAGGAGTCAGCAGGGCATCTATCACTAAGGTTGCACTCTGGGAGGCCTCCATTCCCTTGGGAAATAATTAGGGATCTGCAGTTTGAAAAATGGAGAAGCTGCTTGCTGTAACAGTAAATGAAGGGTCCATTAGAAACCTGATTCAGCAGTCTTCAGGTATTATTTAGCAGTGCGAAGTACTTGCGAATTGCACTTAATGGCTTGGAGTTGTGGATCCTGTGAGTTGCTTTGGCATGAAGGGAACTCTGTCCATGTTTCAGAAAAATGAAAATTAAAAATGTCCATGTTGTATGCTGGAACACGATCATATGTGAATGGACTGGCTGCCTGTTTTGCTTTGTATTCATGTAGAAAACTTCATATTTGAGCATTTTCTATCTTGGACTTCTCTTGGATTTTATGTTATTGTAATTAGTTTTGGGTTCTATATATCAGCAAATTTGACAATAAAAATATCCCTGGGCTGTTGGAACCTACCAGCTTTAACTGTGGCGACAGCAGAGGGATCGTGGGAGGGAGCAAAGAGAAGCTACTTTTTTGCATTAAAAATGAATTTTTATTTAAACTGTTTTAATTCTTAATGATATATGTTTGTGTTCTCTTAAATTACTGTTTCATGTGTCATGGTCAGATTGATGAAGTTGAATATCTAAATCTGTGAGGTTATGTATTACTTACTGGGTAATTACAACTCTTTTCATTTTGTTAGTATTTATGTTCTCATAATTTGAGTATGGATGCTTTTTGGAATATATGCAGATCAGTTTGTGCAGGAGTTGAAAGCTACACTGCAAACCTCACCATCTCAGCCTGTCTGATAACTTTCTGCCTTGCCTACTGCTGCTGTAATATTAGATCATATCGCTTTGACAATAATAGATCTCATTTTGTGAGAATGAATATTTCCCTGGTGATGGTCAGGGTGGCAATGTGCCATTTAGAGTTGTTTGTGCTGCAGCAGAAGAGAACAGCTTCCTGGTGAGAGCACTTCCTTTCTTGAGTGCATTGTGTCCCTTCATTTAGTGTAAAATTCAAATGCCCCAGACATCCAGTCCAGTTCAGACACATTAGGCAGCAGAAGCCTTTCCAGAGGATGGTTTTTTCTGGCTATTTCATTCAGTATGTAAATTATACTGTATAATTTGCAAAACTCTTTGCTGTGCAATTCATTGGCTTGTAGATAAGTTCTTCATTACTGAATTCAAGGCTCTATGAAATTACTTATTTCTGTTGAAGTGTTTCATGGTCTACGTGGTGCAGCCACTGAAGTTGTAATGAACAGGATTTAAAGCAATTTCACTTGAACTTGTTTGTTCTGTGTTGACTTAACTGATTCATACTTTTGTTTGCCTTTCTTTGCTGTAAAGGAGGATGAGGAACAAAGAATTGATTGTCTATAATCTATGAGTTTAGCTGCTTTTTAGAAAAGAATCAGATGACTCTTGACTGTTCTTTTATCTTTTGAGAGTAAGTGGTATCTGTCTGTCTGTATTTTATTGGGGAGCAGATGCAGGGGTGCAGAAGTTGTACCGTGCCACTGATGGATCTTACACTGGCATTACCTGGTTATTGAGATCTGGATGATGAATTTGGATTTGTATTCTGTCTCTTAATAAGAAGCAGAGGACTGAATTGCACCATGAGGCTTCTCTAGCTCGTGCTGCCTTTCAGGCAGTGGCCAAGGGCAGTATCTGCCTCTAGGGGAGAGGAT
The DNA here is from genome assembly GCA_013400655.1 of Mystacornis crossleyi. Lineage (NCBI taxonomy): Eukaryota > Metazoa > Chordata > Aves > Passeriformes > Timaliidae > Mystacornis > Mystacornis crossleyi. Next base: position 10,510 of record VYZQ01029959.1, read on the forward strand.
AGGAATGAGATAAATATATGGTAACACTCTCTTAGGATACACTCTCATCCTCCAGCAATGTGTCTTGACAGCCCTTCTGGTCCAGAATGTGCCGTTGTCAGGAATAACATCTCATGTGCTTGGCTTCTTGTGCTCCCAGTTCCTTTCTGGAGCCCAGTGAGCTCTGTGGTGGCACCCTCCAGCAGGAATTGGTGCTTCATGACACACTCTGTCAAGAGATGGATCCTTTCCCTGGAGCCTGGCAGAGCTTGCTCAGCCTCGCACCTCCTGCTCCTTGTGTCAGAAGAGGCAGCACAGCCTGACTCAGGCTCTCTGTGCTGCCTGCCCTCTTAGATCTGGCAGGTACCTCCCTCAGGTCTTAAATTACTCATTTTCATGGTGGTGATCTTAGTTCAGTAGTTTATGATTTCACATGAGGAACTGCTCCTGTTTTTCCACCTGGTACTCCTGGTTTTAAGAATCAAGATTTTACCTTTTTGAGGATCTCCTGATATATCGGACGTGGATGTAAGGTGAAGTATTTTTTTTTGTTAGTCTTCCTAGCTTGAGGTAGATAGTGTGCAGGCTCCAGATCCTATCATGCTGCATTTTGATGGCATTCCATTGACATTAGTGAATGGTCAAGACTTAAAATGATGTACTTAAGAAATTTTGATAGGTTTGCTTATAAAGTATGGCTGCTCTCTTCCCAAAAGTTGATATTTTGCTGGTCCAAAAGCCAAATCAAGGCCTTGCTATTTATCTTGAATTTTATGTTCTTCTGGTGAAGCTCACTGCACTGATGATAGTCTGGGAAGAGTGAAATCACTGGTGCAGTGCTTAGAGGCCAATTGCCTCTGGGCCAAATGAAAACCTGGTGGGTGAAGTCTGAGGTAGTGAAGTCAAACCTGTTCCACTGAACCTTCATGGGCAGGGGGAAGGTCTGGAGACTTCTTTCCGTGTTGCAGTACAAGTCTTTAACCTCTCAGGCAATGGTTTAATGAGGAGTTCTGAGCCCATACTGGTGCAGTGCTGTAGTCATCCTGTCCTCCTCCACTCATAAATTAGATTTTGTCTGCACAGTAATAATTTTATTTAAAATAGCCTAACATATTCCAGATGTTAAACATGTTGTAACAGACTTTCTTCTTGAAAGTGTCTGTGATTCTAAGACCAAACAAGTGACGAATACTAATTATAGGACTCACAGAAGTGAGGCTTAAGCGTGGTACAATAGAGCAGCAAGGAATAGTTGACTGTTCTAAAAATAGATCCTCAGTGGACACAGTGGGATTGCAGCTGAATTTTAAAAAACTGACTGCAGAGGAACCAGACATGCAATTTTGTTAACTGGAAAAGGAAAGGGGAAGCCAAATACCAAATTCTGCTTTCAGTGTGACAATACCCCGTGCCTCTGAAATGCCTGTTGGCAACACAGAGCGTGGTTGATTGTTCAGCTGCTCGAAGACAAGAAATGGTAATTAGAAGAAACGGTAGGACAAGCTTAATGATTTGCAGTCGGTTTTATGTGTGTCTCTTAAAAAATTCACAGGAAGATATGTTCCTGGGTTATGTAAAGGGCCGTGAGTTGCCAGTGTTGCAGAGAAATAGGAAGTGCTTGGGAATAGCTCACATTCCCCAGTAATCACATGTCGGTCTCCAGGCATTTAAGCTTTCCCTGGCCTGTTGCCAGCCTTTGCTGTGATGCTCTTTTGGAGGTCAGCCTCTTCTCCAGAGTACTTTAACCTTGAGCCAAAACAGTCGTGTCCTGTGCAATTGGGGTCAGAAGCCAAGTTTCCTCTCGTAGCAACTACTGAAGTTGACTTTAATTGCAGGGCACATTCTGTCGACCAGAGCATTGTGCCTGGAGCTACGTGGCTTCTGGGCCAGACTGATTTCCATCTGTCTTGCTTGGAACACGGGCGGGGCAGGCATTTTTCCCTGAATATAGAAAAGTGTTGCAAGTGCATTTGGTATAAACAAGTTACAGTGAAATTGCAGGTCCATCTGGGATTGCTGTTGCCCCCTCTAGGTCAGGTAAGATCTGTGTATGTTGAAGAGCAACTTGGAGCAGCACAGCTGTAAAGTCTGTCCTCAGTGTTCCACCTTCAGTCTAGACCAGAGCAATGTCAGTTGTTTTCTAACCAGCAATTTGATCTTGGTCTGTCAGTCATAAGCCAGCCTAACTTGAATGATCAGGTTTTCCCAGCTTACTCCAAAGGAAAGGAAGATTGAAATTATTTTATTTGCATTCAGCATGGTTGTTGGGTTTTCTGTCCTTAACCTTTTGTTTTTCTTGGGGAAGGAGTGGTTCTTGCCCAACTTCTCTATTCCAGCTTCTCATTTTAGAGATTTGTGTCTCAAGATTGTACAACGGCTGCAGTTGAAGTTTGGCTTGCTCACTCTTTAGTGGAGTGGCACTTGGGCACTTTTGGGCTCTCTGGACTTCCCAAAGGGAGGAAGAGAATTAATGATTCTCTTGTGCGTGCCTGGAAGGCAAAGCAGATGTAACTCAAACTCCTACGCAGGCTGTCCACTTTCTCCTCTCTCCTGCCTTCATATTAAGGTGTCCTCCGAAGATGGACATTCGGGCTCCTATATAAGAATCAATTATTTCACACCTGTGCAAATTTATTTAAGCAAAGCACAGATGACTCAGATCTGTTTTAAAGTGCCACTCTTCAAATTAAAGTCATGTTGAGGCATGTCTGTGGTTATTGAAGATCATCTTTTACAGATAGAAAATGGAATGTTAGCCCTTGTTTTCAGGTCAGATCCTTTATCCCAATTTGCTGAATTGGTGTACCTTTTAGCTTTACAAAACTGTAAATAAAATCGCGTTAAATCATTGAAGATTCAGTCTTTACCTGGAAGAAGATGGAATCTCTCTGTGTAGCAGAGTGGTTCTTAAGTGGTTCCGAGCCATTTCCCTTCCGGTGCCATTCCATGCAACATCAGGCCACTGTAATTTTGCCAGTAAAACTTCTCTCTGAGCACTTTTCTGAAATGAAAATGCCCAAATGCTGAGTGGGAAGGGGTACACTGAGGGGGATAAGTAGTGATCTGTGTAGAAAGAGCCTGCGTGGGTGGCTTGACTGGTCACATCCCTGATGAGAATTGAGGTTTCTGTGTCTGGCTGTTTCTTTCTGGTGCAGGAAGAGGCTCTTTGCGTGGTGACCAGAGTTGAACAACTCAACAGTGAACTACCAGTAAAATTGCACTTACCTACAAGATTGCTTCATAACCTGTTCTGAATCTCCTGATTTATTTATAAGGTCTAAATTATTTTAATGAAATATTAAAATATTAAAGTAACTTTATTCATGCTTGAGAACACTGAACACTGAGGCTGAGATTCCTTAGCTCTGTAGCCAACACATTTATGCTGCCATACAGAGGAAGTTGGCTGCAGACCTTCCTGTCCCCCAGTAACTCCTTTTTTTTGCTCCTGCTTTTTACTTGTTCTTCTTTTCCCTTCCTTGCTTTTGGTTTTGGCCAGTCTTAAGGAAATCTATGCTTTTTTTAGTATAACTCAAATTTGTCAAGAATGCTTAATGGACGTATATTGTCAAGTATTTCCTTGGATAAGCAGAGAGTTTTAGTGATATTTAGTTGCAGGTACTGTCTAAATGGAGCATTCGTGCAATAAGCTGCCTGTGAAATCCTTTTGATTTCTGGTTTGTGTGCTGGTAGAAAAAACAAGCACTTCTTTGCTTCACATTTACTTTGCAGAGAATGTAAACTAAGACTCTGAAATGTGTGTAAACTTTTTAAATTACTGCAACGAAAGGTGCTTTTTTTCGCCCTGAAATTGTTACTCTCTTTTTCATAGTAGGCAGGGTTTGATGTCTTCTAGAACTTAACAGCAGTAGAAAATTAGTTCTAAATCCTGTGCATGGAAGTTATACTAATGCATAATCCTATCTAGCTGATTCTTAGCCTGAATTTCTCCAAAACATTCTGTGCAACAGCTGCCAGATGTGAATTTGTTGCTAACAGTGTCCTGTGATTGACAGCAGAGATAACGTCCCCAAGTCCTTGTGGTCTGGGGTCATGTTTTGTGCAGTAAGAATGTTTTGGTTTCATTAGGACTCCTGATGCCTTCTCTGCATGATGACCTCAAAGGAGAGAAGTTTAAGCACAAGCAAGACAAACAAATACAGTACCAAAGTTTGGGAAGATGGTGTGGATGCTGTGATGAGTTTGCTTCTCTGTCCAGTTTCAGTGACACTTTTGCAATGACCTGGAGGATATAATGAGTAGTGTGGTATTTTCAGGGGTGCACTGGGCAGTGGAGTAATGGCTGGACTCAATGATCTTAATAGTCTTTTCCAGCCAGAATGAGTTTATGAGTCTGAGTGCATTCCACCTCACGGCACTTAGAGCCAGGTTACAAGAACTGGCCTGCAGGGTTGCCTTCAAGGCTGTTTAAAATGCCAGGCTATGCATTTAGTCTGGATTTGGAATGTAATTAGAGCCAATAAATGATCAACACTGTAACCATGGAAATGCTGCCTGAACTGTAGAGAGGAACAGAAATACCAGGATTTGTGTCTTGGTGCAGTTGCTTTCAGTTGGAAGTGCTTTGTAGCAGTTTAACACAGGAAGGGTCCTGCTGTCAGAAATCCAAGGTGCTGTGTGATGTGCTGTGTAAGCACCACTCTGACTGTGAGCTGTCCAGCTGCAATTTCCTTTATAACACCATTTCAGTGGTATTTCATGATTTTTTATGACTGGCTGTGGGTATCAACTATGGCTGTGCTTGAAATGTAACATGAAGCTGTTCCTTTTGCACTGCAGAAGACTTGGAAGTGATTAAATAGGTGTGAAGTAGCCTGGATTCTGTCTGCAGAGCTGTGTGGAGATAAAGCTCTGTTCTGTCTCTGTTCTGAAAGGTTGTTTTGCTTCCCCATGCACATCCCTCGTGTTTTGGATGAGTGGTGGTAAGTGCTGTTTGAAGCCAGGAGCCAACAAAAAAATTGTCTCTAAATTTTTATGGTCTCAGAGTAACTCAGTGGAACCAAAGCACAAGAATGTGCTCTGCTGTTTCCTGTCTCCATAGAGATTTTTAATTTACTGAATCAAAGCCTTTCATACAAGATCACAAAGTAGTTATTGAATTTGAGTTTAGTCTGTATACTGGGTTATTTTGTAGTGGTTATGGGCAATGTCCTCATTGTTTTCAGGAATTTGCAGAATGGATGTGAAGCTGGGAGGTTTCTTGCTGTGTTTCTAGGATTTGAGCAGCAAATTGCCTGCTTGGCATGTGGCAGGGCTGTTAACCTGTTTGGTAGAACAAATAGGTATTGTTTGTTCAGTGGTGACATCCACTGAAGACAGATCACTTGAACAGGTAGAGTCTGTTTGAAACGTGCAAGAAACTTTACTGGGTATTTACTTAACTTGAAAGTGCTGTGGGCTTCTAACACAGCTAAATGTAAAAATGGACAGAGCAGGCTTGCCCTCTTCTTTTTGTATGAAGTAATAAAATCTGAGGCTTTATATAATTAAGCTAGGGTGAATTTAAATGTATTGGAATAAATCTGCTCATCCTTTCTTCCTCTTTCTTTATGGACATTCGCAAGGCACAAGTGGGTTGTTCATAGCAGTGTAGAGCCCGAAATCCTTTTCAGTGAAACCTCACTAAATCAAGAGAAGCCCTTAAGCAAGTACAGGCACCAAGAGAAGACAAGGACGAGTAGGGATCATGCTCTTCTGTGCACCTGATAAAACCTTTTCTTCCACGCAGGACTCTTGAGTGACAGAGGAGCTCTCAAGGGCAAGAATTAATGGCTTTGGCAAATGCCAGGAAAGGAAGTGTTTTCTTACTCGCCTCTGCTTACAGATGGCTTCATTTTCCTCAACTCCTGGTTTCATGGAGAATTTCTCAGGAATTTCATTTCCATTCCATAGAAGGAAAGGTGAGCTAAGGGAGCTCAGTCTGCTGGCTGCTAAGCCAGTTATGCTTTCAGGTGCTTTCCCCAGACATGGATACTCTAAGGAGCAAGTCCTTGTAGCACTTGATGATTGAGCAAGGCCCAGGGAAGCCCTGGTGCTGTTAATGGAAAGGTTTCTGCAGTGACCTTCAGTGTTTGTAGGGCGGGAGGGCAGCTTAGAGCACGGGTTATTTAACAGCTGTGGGTGTTGGAAGCCCAGGGAGTGCTTAGAGACTGTGCAGGGTCCTGTAATGTCTGAGGCATCTTCCCCACTCAGCGTGGGAAGTCTTTCCTGGATCTTCTGAGTAGAAGAGACGTAGACCTGGGCTGTAAATCTGAGCACCGCTTCAGTGCAGTACCGTAAATACGACATTTCAAGAATCTGAATATCATGCTGCAGTAAGTTTTTGAACCGCTGACAATTTTTCTTCCCAGATACGCTACCTGAAAGCTCTGATCACCGCCTTGGAGAACATCCAAGGTTGTTTTTCAAGATTGCTTCTCTCTCTGTTTGAGAAATAATTAACCTTCAATTACAACTCATGAACAACATCTGTTCAGAGTAGATTCTTGTTAGTACTTGTCTAATTTGTATAATAACGTGTTTGTGTGGTCAATTAGAAAAAAAAAAGACAAACCCCAGAACTTCAAAAACAAAAAAGCCATTGTAATTGTAGTTCAAGGATGTGATGCATAATTATTTTGATATTAATATATTAATATTAATTTGATGGATAAAACTTTCACAGCCTCCTTTATAAAAATTTTAGACTAACTCCATTGTTTATGAACTTTAAGGCAGGAATGTACTCCTGCAAAGTAGAAGGAGTTGGGCCATTTTGGGCAATTACTCAGGAATGCTTTGCTTTAGAAGACTGGATATGAACAGTGCTGTAAACTTACACTCTTAATGCACTAAAGATCATTTAATTAGAAAGTTCCAGGTCACTTCTTACACTTGTTTAGTAAACAGGAACTCTTTAGCCTCTAAAATGGAGCAGAATGTTTCTCTTACCGATATTGACTTGTCCTATTGATTTTTGGTGTAACTTACAGAGGGGTTATTTATTTTATCTTGCATACATTTAATAGCCATCATTAATATTTAAATGGCCAAATTTCATCTTGTACCAGGGAACAGAGGGTGAAGACAATTTATCCTGTTACTGAATGGCTTGTGCCACTACAGGGTAAAATGCTTTTGGACTGTAATGGAGGGAGGATACAAGAGGGATGAAGTAAAATAAGGTCAGGATGCAATTGTCGGAAAGTGTGATGGGGAGAAAGGAGAATTGTGCAATTTTTTTTCCTGTAGCTTCAGGTAAGGGGCCACTCACATTTGCCAGGTGAATGTCAGCTCTCATTTTGGGAGATCCTTGGGAATGCATCCCAGCACACGGTGCAGCCGTGCCCTCAGAGCCACCTGCACGGCTCTCGGATGGGGCATTCTGCCAGAGCTCGGCTCTTCACACCCTGCCCAAGTACGGCTCCGCTTGGAAAGGCAGGATTTTCCTCTCTCCTGTGGAATTCTGTTCTGCATGGAGTGGAAGATTTTTTTTCCTGTTTCAAAATGAATGTATTAAAACAAAGGTATATTTGAATGTGGGGTGTTGTGATTTAATTTCTTTTTTAACAAACAAAAATGGAACAGAGCCTTCCTTTTTAATGAACGCTTGCTGCCTGCTTCATTTGTCTTAATTCTTAAAATCTCTGCAGTAGCTGTGTTTCAGGTGAAGAGTTAAAATTTTTAATTCAAATTGCTTCCACACAAGGTATTTCCTGATATCCTTTCTAATTGCTTAATCCAGTTCAGTGATAAATTGTTATGCAAACATTTTGTTTGTTGATCTTGCTCTGCTAGCCAGCAGGCTCACCATTAGTGAATCTTGCTGAAAAAGCTGTGGAGTAGTGTATTTGTTCTAGTTCTAATTTGAACACTTTAAAATACTTTTTAAAAGTAGAAATTGCAATGGAAGGCTTAAACTTTTTTTTCCCTTTTCAAGTAAGTCATAGTGTTCTTTACACTCTTGACTAGTCATATCTTGATGGCATAGACTGTGCTAAAATTTACAGAGAAGTCAAAGGACTGTTAAACTACTTCCTATTTGTCAAGGACCAGAAATGGTATGCAAAGGAAATTTTTGTGTAGATGATACACAGCCATTCACTGCCAGGTCTGACCCTGCCTCCCCTGCTGGGTTGTCTGTAGTCCCCACAAGCCTCAGCTGTAGTCTGTGTAACTAAAACCTTCTCCGTCTTTTCCAGAGAGAGTTCTAGAACTGAGTGGCTGCCAAGCAGCCTTTGTTTCCCAGCAATGAGAGAATAACTCCTCTCTTTGTAAATGAGAACATTTAATGAAGTGAAAACACAGCGGAGAGAAAAACCGCTTAAGCCTCCTCTGAGCAAGGGCTGCTGTGGAGAGCTGCTCTGAGGGGAAGGTCGCTGCACGAAGCCGGGGGAGCCGCGCTGCTCGGAGCAGGGGCCTGGCTGGGACTTGGCCTTGGAGGCCTTGTCCTTCCAGAGCTGGCTTCACAGGGGGGTTTCTTCCCTCAGAGCTGACTACCCGCATGTTAAAGATGTTTGTGCTTCCCCAACGTGCAGTTCGCTTCACGTTGCCTCTTCCCAGTGCCTGGGAGTGTTACCTTACCAAAAACCCTATTTCTGGAGCTTTTTGAGGTGTATCCACCGTAACCATCTGCTCTCTTGCACACACGCCCCCGAGCTGATCACTCCCATGTGAGCTGACATCCCTCAGAGACACTGGCACCGAGATCACACTGCTTTGTTCAAGTCTCACGATTTTTATACTGCTTCGAACAAGTGTCATGATTTCTATACATATGTATGGATTGCAAAGGGAGTGGTAGAGAGCTCTGAACAGCAGAATACAGGGCATGAAAAGAGATTTGCTGATCTGTGAGAGTTCATCCAGAATTGTTTCTTTCCAAGTTGAGCTGCCAAGAATTTGAAACCTCTTGGTTGCCCTCTCATGAGTCACTGCTTTTCATATTGATCTGCAGTGCTGTAATGCAAGGGGAGGAAGGGATGCAGTGCTCTGCGGGAACGATCGGGCTGCTGGGATGCAGCCTGTCGAGCCAGGGCAACATCCTGCTTGAGTGACCCTTCTCGTTTCTTGTGTTTATGAATAATTCAGGAATCCCCCACACTGGGAGTGGATAGGAGAGCAGTGAACGTGTGTACGCACTTGCACATTGGGACGCACACATGGTCAGGCAGAAATTAAAGTTAGCACCGAGTGCTGCAGATGAGATTGGACCGCCAGGATGAATCTGTTTGTGGGTTCTCTTGAGGTGCCCTTGGAGAATAGGGAGCGCTTGGAATGCTGCTCTGCCAGCAATTTCAGATAGAAGACATCAGAAAGAAATAAAACATCTTAACGGCTTGATTCATGCCATTAAGATGTTAAAGCACTCAATATGCTCAGTTTTCCAAATGGTAATCGAAATTCCTCTTTATTTCACCAGGTTAGAATTCCTGTTTGGAGGATTCACCTACTAGAACAGCACAGCATAAGATTGCTTGCAATATTTTTTTTTCCTCTTTTAAGTATAGAAGTTAGTTTTGAGTCATTTAATGGAAATACTAAATAATCCCTATCCTTGAAGGCAGGAGACTAGGAATATATTCATCTGGCCAGAGAAGCTGAGTAATTTATTTGCATAAATGACTGACTCAGTCCCCACTGAGGACTGAGCACATGCTTATTATCAAGTTATTTTATTAGCCCTAGGCACGGTTTGAGAAGCAAAAAGCCAGAAATATTTGAAAACTGAATTGAGGTCATACCTAAGTGCTGTTTTAAAGGTGGTATTTTGAAAAGAACTCGTTATTCCTCATATTAGAATTCCAAAATCGAAGGGCAGCGGCGGTGAGTACAATTCGCTTGGCTATGAAAAACGACTGCAATGGGTTTAAAATAGTCTGACTTTGGAATTGCTTTCATGTCTTCACACTCAGCTGAAATACTAGCAAGTATAAAAGTGGAATAAATCCTGTTATTTTGACTCTACTCTGAGCATGAGTTGCTAAGGGAAGCAGTTGGAAAAGAAGCTTTATTACAGTGCTATTTTGGTTGAAATTATGCTTGTCAGTGCTCTTGCTGTTAACATGCATTACAAAAGTTAAATTTGCGGTTCAAGCTGCTTCACCAGACTGTGTTTTTCTTGATGCACAATGCAGTTTCTAATGTATCAGAGTACACAAATGTTCCAGAGAACATTTGGTGGGAAATGTAAAAGTACATTATTGAGGAGCTGCAGAATTGCAGCCTCAGAATCACTTTTTGAACCATCTGTACACAGGTGTCTCAGCCAAGGAGGTGTTGTGACTTCATGTCAAGCCCAGCAGCAGCTGCAGAGTTTTGAGGATGAGCACATCTGTGCTTTTGACTTGTGCTCCGTGTCAGGCTCCACACACCCTGTGTGTTCAGTGTGGTGGGGAAAATAGTATCAGTGTCATGTCCTTGCAACAGCATTCGTGGGTGCGTTTAGTGCTACAGCAGCAGCATTTCACTGCTGCGTGACCCCTTCAGGATTTTCTGCAGCTGCTTCTCTTTTGAGGAACTAATTGTCTTTGATTGTATCTGTACAGTGAAATTGGAAGACTGAGACAAAAGTGTAGGATATCTGATTTGATTTGTAAAGAGAGACTTATCTGTCCAGGTTTGACCACAATGCTGTCATACAAGGTAGGGGCAGCATTTTATAGTGAACTCCACTTTATCAGCCCGCTGGAGAAATACTGCATAATGCAGTTCAGTTATTTCCTGTCTGCAAAGCTGGATTTGAGACAAAATTTCTGGTTCGAAACACTTCAATAACACAGCAAAATCTCTTCAGTTCTGTTGGAAAATAGAAGCAGTGTTTGATCTTTCTTTAATCTTATCGCGCTCCTTTAATAGCTCCAGTCTTGGCCATGCATGTGCTGCTCTGACTCACGTGGCTCTTGCTGTGTTGTATCACAAATTACAGGTTTTCTTCCTGTGCTGTGTTGGTTCGTGGTGAAAGATCTGTCAGTGTCCTGTAGCCTTTAGCAGCTTTTTCCTGCCCACTCTGCGCTGTGAGAGGGAGCGGTTTGTCCCTTGTGGAAGACGCAGTCACGCTTGAATCAGATTGAGTATTTTGATGTGGCCATGGTTTGCTCTAATCACCTTTTATTCAAACAGGGCTGTGCTGAGAAATGGTGCATTACAAGAACATATTGGCATAAGGACATAAAGTGGGACATAAAGAAATAAAAGCAGCCTAATTTAAGAGCCCAATAAAATTGACTGTGAACAGTTTCCTGTGTGTATGTTCTTCAGGGAGGAAGAATCCTGAGTTGCTCCTAATCTCTTGGAAACCCTTAAGTACTTTGCTGTAAGCATTCAGCTTGCCAGCTTCTGGCAGATAATTATTTTGTTCTCTTCCAAATTGAACACATTCAATTCAGTTTTGCCATTTGAAAAAGCACATTCTTCTTGGGCATTTTTTTGTTCACAGTTCAGCAAACACTCAGAAGCAGGTAATGGTCTGAATTGCAAATGTTCACAGGGCAAACAGAAAGTGTTCGGAGGACTAAGATGAGAAAAGCATCAATATGTGCAATGAAGGAGACTTGGAAAGGCTTTGGCATAAAGGGGGCTGTTCAGATGGGGGAAAACTTGTCATCCAGTTGTAAAAAGGACTTTGAAAAACGTGAGAAAAATGTTAGATAATTACTGCCCTTGTTCTTCTGTCTGTAAAATAATTATAACATTAGGTCCACAAATAAAATAAAAGTATCAAATGAAGCAATCTGAAAACCAGAAATGCTTCTAAATTCTGCTTCTTCTAGAAATATTTTCTTTTTCTGACTTTAACAAGGTTTAACTCTACAGTCATTGCAGTTAAAATAGAGATTAATTTAGAAAGAATGCTGAAACTTTTTCAGGGAAAGGGCTGAGATACTCATGAGCAACTAAAATGTACAGCCTTCTGTCCAGAACAAGAGCCTTGTAAAACAAATAAGAAACGTCTTTGCCATACCAACAGGACAGAAGAAACTTCTTATACCATGTTAAATAGGACCCATCCTCCCTTTGTCTTGGAGCTGAGAAAGATTTTCTCCCCCGCTGCTGACTATTGTGTTACAACACTAATGCTCTGTCACTGCGATTGTGCACACAGCTCTGAGCCCAGGAGTTATTGCTGTTCTTCAGTCAAACCCAACCAGCTGTGCACAGATGAAGTCTGGAGAAGGGAGTGTGTGTACCCCCTTCCCTGGCTGCACTTCTGCTGCCTCACAGAGGAGCTTTATGAACTCGGGACAGTCACGCTGCAAAAATGGTTTAAAAATATGCACAAGGGGAAAAAAGCTGACACTGTTTTAGTGCCTTACACCACTGTCACCATAGTAACACTGCCTTCAAACTAGGTTTGCACACTGGTAATAAACTGAAGTATTTTAATTGTTCTAAAGGGAGAATTAAGAGACTTTTTCTGTTCCAGCCCCACCATTGCATCGTTTGTGCAGCTGCTGCTTGTTTTGTTCCACACCCTCTCCCTCTTGGTGCTGCAGCCCAGCTGTTTTCAGAGCAGTTGAAATCATCTAAAAGCACAGAGTGGCTGTTTTACCTCTTTTAAGGAGTTGTTTCATGATGTTCTCTCAGATTTACTTTATCTAAGCTTTCTTCTGCATTGAGACACCTTACAAAATCCTACCTCTTCACCAAAGCCAATGAGGTTCTGATAATAGCAAAAATGAAGGAATTCATGATATGGAAAGCAGGCTAAAGAATTAGTTGCTTCACTGCTACCCTATGAGTAAAAAAAAAAAAGCCAAAGAGAAGCAGAGCTACATTAGAGACTGTGAAAGAAAAGGAAAGAAAAGTAAGAGCTGTCTTGTATTCTCCAGCCACATTCTCCATTTTAAAGTTAAAATCCAACAAGTTTACTAATGGGGATAACACCCACGTTCCTCTTACTTGTTTTACTGATCCCAAATCCTTAACTCTCCTATGTCTGATTTAACACCATCTTCTCTGTGTGTCAAGTATTTAAGAGGTGAAGTTATTTACATGACTGTGTTCTTTAACCCAAATCAAAGCTGTTGCTAGCTCTGCATTATTGCATGAAGTTTTACGTTTTCAGAAGTGTGAAATGAGCTTATTGCATTAGACTGACTGTTGTTGGACAAAACTATGAACTGATAAACTGCAGTGAAATCATTAGAAGCACTCTGTGCCCAGGGAGCTCGAGAGCTCTATTAGCTTAAGAAATAGCTTTAGAAATGTTTTTATTAGACCTTGGGGAGCTGTATGAAATCCCTCTAGACAGCTTGGTGAAACACCAGTAATTAGTAAGTGAGTTTTTAAAATCCAAGACGTAATTGTTTTGTCTTGTGGTATTTTTGAACTAGAGGGTCTGATTTGCGTGTTCCTGTTATCAAGGGGGTTGTCATGGTACAGAATGAACCACTTCCTTTTCAGAGGGAGGGGAGGAATGGGTTATTTTGTGTGGTTTAAAAACTGCCTTACTGGAAAGGAATTAATATTATTTATATTAATAAAGGGATTGTTTGGAACGCACTGTGACTCTTTCAGCTCTAATGTGGATTCAGGAAGGCTCAGCCCCTTCTATGGAAGCTCTGAAGGGCATTGAGCCTCCAAATGCTGGTGATGCCAATGAAGGAACTGTGCACAGCCTCAGGAATTAATGCTGATGATGTTTGTTCTCTTTCTGTCGTTACAGGCCTACGAAAGAAGGTTTCCTACGTGCCCTCTGATCCCCATGTTTGTAGCCAGTGACACTGTAAGCGAGTACAAGAGTGAGGACGAGGCCATCCACGTGATCGAGCGGCGCTGCAAGCTGGACATCGATGCACCACGGCTGCTGAAAAAGGTGATGAGCTGTGAAGTTCCTGTTCTGTACTTCCGGATATCCCTTCACATGAATGCTGTACCTTAACAGAGTCTGTGTATCTTCCCCAGATTGCAGGAGTGGACTACGTCTACTTTGTCCAGAAGAACTCTCTGAACCGGCGGGAAAGGACTCTGCATATAGAAGCCTACAATGAAACCTTCTCTAACAGAGTCATCATCAACGAGCACTGCTCCTACACAGTGAGTAACAGCAGGCCCTTGCTGGGGCTGCAGATGGAGCTGAGGCAGTGTTGAGATCTCAGGACTCAAACAGAACTGGAGTTGCTCCTGACTTTTGCGTTGCAAGAAAAAATAACCAACACACCGCCCTGAGTGATAATTGTTAGTGTTAGATGTAACACGCTTGCCTCAAGAACTGAGACACGTTTGGCACCCTCTTGCTTGAGCATCTTCTCAGAGAGCAGAACACAACATAATTTGCTGTGTTTGACAGCTCTGTTTAGGCAAATCTGTGCTCTATAGCAGCAGTGTGGGACTGATGACACCCTGACAGAACTACCAGAGGAAAGTTCAGCTGATCTGCCTTCTGCTCAGCTCAGACAGGAGTTCACTGAGTCAGCTATGTTTTAACCTATCTTTTTTCATTGTTCTTGGTCTTCAGTGCAAATGTTGATGCAGAGGAGTCTGGTGGCAGGCCTGCTGCTCTGCTCTGGTCATGGTTTATTTCTGAATAGCTCAGCCCATCCTCATGGGCTCTTACAGCTTGTACTGTAGCAGAAGAACTTCAAATTGATGTTAAAGGTCAGATCAGAGCTAACAAATGTAACCAATTTATCTGTATTGTAGCACTCTTTGTGTGCAGGTCATAACATTTTCTGTTGTGTTTAACCTGTGGTTAAAAGATCACTGGATGCCAAACCCACCTGACACTATTATCTAATCTCTTTATAATTATTTCTGCCGTAACTTCCAGGTCAAATTTAAAAATACTCTTCCACTTACCTGCAGTTATTATGTGAAAGCTCTGTTTAAACAGAGGAAAGGCTGTACAAAAAAGTGCATGTGGTAAATACGTACAAAACACAGCACTTCTCTTTGCCCCTTTGCTCTACTCAGTCAAGAAATTAGGTAAATACAAAACCAGGTTTTTAATGGAAGAATAAATTGTTTCTGAATGTTCATTTTTATTAAAGGTAACTTATAATCGAATTTATGAAAATACAGGAAGATTCTTAAATGATGTTATAATTTGTACTTAGGCTGTACAAGCTATTTTTGTACCTCCCTTTCCCTAATGCAGAAACAGAAAATGAAGGGAAAAGGTTTTTTTTTTTTTCTGTAGTTGTCTCCTTAGAAAGTGTTGATCCTGTTCTTAGCCAAATTTAGCATGTTTTGAGGGGGAAGGGAACCCTAAGGCATCAGGCCAGTTGCATGCTCAGAAATCCAGCCTTTCGTGATGTTTTTATAATGACAAATTCAGAGCCTAGCCTAGAAATTGCTTGAGCAAATCTACTTCAGCTGAAGAGAGTTGAAAAAACAGCTTTTTGTAACAGTATCAGCATCAATCATGAATTGCTTAGGTTGGAAAAGCCCTTTAAGATCAAGTCCAACTAAAAGTCTGTTTCAGGATCATGTCATTAAACCAAGAGATAACCTAAGAGCGAAGGTGTCAGCTGACTGAGGAGTGTGCACTTCTGTCTGTGGCATTGTCACGAGAGAACAAACTAAAACAGTTTTCATTCTCCAGAAGGCTGAAGTACCTCACAGGTCAGTGAGGGAACGGTCTGCTGGCAGTCTGTCTGTTGGAAACCTGTCTGGACTACAGTGCTGGGGAATGCTGCCCCTGCCCTTGCTGCAGGGCTCAGCTGGGCTGAGCTGGCCCTGGGCCATCAGCCACAGCAGAGTTCACTGTGGAGACTTTTACCCTGTTCCACAGACACGCTGCAGTCCCAGCCCTTATCTAGACTGACACAGTGTAGAAACATGCAGTCCTCTGGCTCTTGGCTGGTGCACTTGTGTTTCTCCACCCTCCCCTTCCTTGTTTAGACAAAAAAAAAAAAAGTGCTGTGGGACCATGGAGGGGCTTCTCAGCTTTTTGTCCTTTGGTGTTGCCCCTTCACAACTGTGTTTTGCAAGTGAAGCAAGACTCTGCAAATGTTTTTGATTGTGTGAACCTCTAAAACAAGAAACATTTCAAATATTGTGAGGGGGTAGAAAAATCCTAAACGGATAACTGAGCTGTGGGATCTTTTGTCTTGCAGGTTCATCCTGACAATGAAGATTGGACCTGTTTTGAACAGTCAGCAAGTCTGGATATCAAATCTTTTTTCGGTTTTGAAAGCACAGTGGAGAAGATTGCCATGAAGCAATACACCAGCAATATTAAAAAGGTGAGCCTGCGGTTGGGAAGGATATGCATGGCTGCAAGTTACCAAAAGACAATGAAGCTGCTGCTAAGTAACAGGCTGCTCTGCTCAGAAAGCTGGGCTGCTTTGCTAAAAGCCTGGGGCAGTGTGTCTGTGTAGGGCTGTTTCAAGTGGAATCTTTAGAGGTCTGATCACTTAATTTTCAGCCCAATCCTGTATATGTCTAAATGGGTGGATTTTTCAGTTAGCTGAAGTAAATTTTCTTTTTTGAAGGGAAAAGAAATAATAGAATACTACCTGAAGCAGCTGGAGGAAGAAGGAATAACTTTTGTCCCACGGTGGACTCCTCCTGTTGCGTGTAAATCAGAGAGCAGCACATCCCACCCAAGGAGACCAGTGTCACCTGCCATTAATATCCCAGAGTCTGCCACAAAGGAGGGCTTGAACAACAAGGAGATCCTCAACAGCTCCAGCAGCCCCTCGGAGCCCACCGCAGGAACGCCCGATGGTAGGGGGGTCTGATGTGTTCTCCTGGGATGCTTTCTGCTGGAGAAGCTCTCAGCACTGGGCAGCTTCTCCTGGGCAGCTGAGGAGCTCCACGTTGGCTCCTTGGTTGGTGACGTGCAGTGTTAAAGTGTGGGCTCACCAGGCAGTGACACATGGCAGAGCTCAGGGAGCTGTTACGGGCTGAGCTCGAGAGTGGAGATCAGCTATGAGCAGAAAGACTCTTTGCTGTTCATTGGGTTGCAAATGAACAGTCTGCTTCTTGCCCTGAAATTCAGGGAGGGTATAACTGGAGGAATAATGGGGAGGAAACAACTGAAGCTGTCCTAGACGTAGTCTTCTGGGAATTTGGGAAAATTCTTGCACTGGGAAATCAAAGCTTCTCTTAAGTATTTCTAGAAGCAGCAAGCCCAGTGGTGCTGTGGACTGATGAATCTGAGTATACTAGCAAAATGCTTTTATGAATGTCTGCTTTTGCTCCTTCCTTAGCTGCAGAAAGAGAATTTTATCTTCTTCATTAAGATGACTGTGTTTTTTGCTTTGCTCATCTTTTCATTGATTCAAAGGAGCTTTATTCAGTTCTGACTGCGCCAAAGACAGCGGCCACTTCGAGACAGCAGCAAATCAGATCACTTGGTGCTTGGCCTAGGTCAGTTCAGGACCGCTCTGATCACCTGTAATCTCTTTTTAGATAAGCTGGATGCAGACTACATCAAGAGGTACCTGGGGGACTTGACCCCGATGCAGGAGAGCTGCCTCATCCGCCTGCGGCAGTGGCTCCAGGAGACGCACAAAGGCAAAGTGAGTTCCTGGGGGTGTCCAGAGTGTGTGACACACAAGGTGGGCCTGAGGAAACCTCCTGCCACACCCCCTGGGGCTGACTCTTTCTGCTAAGTGGCCCTCCATGATCAAAACCTCAGTTTATGTAGTGGCAATAGGAGGAGTTCATTGTGACTGTCCAGCTGGCTTTGCAGCTGAGGTGCTTCAATAATTAGCGTGAAAGCCTCTTAGACTGTCAGTTAAACTGACACAGGGGAATAACATCAGTTTTATCAGTCATCCTGGTTTCTACAATGACCTTATTTTTACATTTGTTTGTTTTGGGCAAACATCGTAGTCTTAAATACTGGAACACTGGTAGCAGTGGAGCCAGTTAAGTCACTGATAGCAAGGCTGGGGTTTTTCCAGTGCCTTGTGATTTGCGTGTGTGTCTCAGCTTCCTCTACCCTAACAATAAAATACAGTCTGTGTTCTGTCCTGATTTATTTAAGTTGGACTGGCTTGGTATGGTCATACAGGTGGAAATGATTACATTAGAGTTCATAAAATTTTTATATCCCTTATGAAGGTAGCTGCAGTGCCTCACAGGGCTCTTGATTTTATTTCAAACAAAGGCAGATTTCCTTGAGTAACTCCCAGTGTTACACACCATCCTCTTGCATTGGTGCAGGGCTGCGCATTTTTNAATGCTTTTATGAATGTCTGCTTTTGCTCCTTCCTTAGCTGCAGAAAGAGAATTTTATCTTCTTCATTAAGATGACTGTGTTTTTTGCTTTGCTCATCTTTTCATTGATTCAAAGGAGCTTTATTCAGTTCTGACTGTGCCAAAGACAGCGGCCACTTCGAGACAGCAGCAAATCAGATCACTTGGTGCTTGGCCTAGGTCAGTTCAGGACCACTCTGATCACCTGTAATCTCTTTTTAGATAAGCTGGATGCAGACTACATCAAGAGGTACCTGGGGGACTTGACCCCGATGCAGGAGAGCTGCCTCATCCGCCTGCGGCAGTGGCTCCAGGAGACGCACAAAGGCAAAGTGAGTTCCTGGGGGTGTCCAGAGTGTGTGACACACAAGGTGGGCCTGAGGAAACCTCCTGCCACACCCCCTGGGGCTGACTCTTTCTGCTAAGTGGCCCTCCATGATCAAAACCTCAGTTTATGTAGTGGCAATAGGAGGAGTTCATTGTGACTGTCCAGCTGGCTTTGCAGCTGAGGTGCTTCAATAATTAGCGTGAAAGCCTCTTAGACTGTCAGTTAAACTGACACAGGGGAATAACATCAGTTTTATCAGTCATCCTGGTTTCTACAATGACCTTATTTTTACATTTGTTTGTTTTGGGCAAACATCGTAGTCTTAAATACTGGAACACTGGTAGCAGTGGAGCCAGTTAAGTCACTGATAGCAAGGCTGGGGTTTTTCCAGTGCCTTGTGATTTGCGTGTGTGTCTCAGCTTCCTCTACCCTAACAATAAAATACAGTCTGTGTTCTGTCCTGATTTATTTAAGTTGGACTGGCTTGGTATGGTCATACAGGTGGAAATGATTACATTAGAGTTCATAAAATTTTTATATCCCTTATGAAGGTAGCTGCAGTGCCTCACAGGGCTCTTGATTTTATTTCAAACAAAGGCAGATTTCCTTGAGTAACTCCCAGTGTTACACACCATCCTCTTGCATTGGTGCAGGGCTGCGCATTTTTCAGCTTCCTTTGTTTGGGTTTCTGTTTTTTGTTTCAAACCTTGAATACAAAATTTGGTTTGGTTTTTTTAATAGATCCCAAAGGATGAGCACATTTTAAGATTCCTGCGTGCCCGAGACTTCAACATCGACAAAGCAAGAGAGATCCTTTGCCAGTCACTGACGTGGCGTAAGCAGCACCAGGTGGATTATATTCTGGACACCTGGAATCCTCCCCAGGTGCTCCAGGATTACTATGCAGGAGGCTGGCATCACCATGACAAAGGTATGGTTTCAGTACAAAATAGGTACTGAACAGCCTTTTAACATTTTGAGTCAAAGGTGATAGTGGTCCCTCTGTTAACTAGAGGTGGCTGGTTTGAACTTCTCAGTTATGTACCAAAGACACTTAAATCCATAGAATCTTAGAATGTTTTGGATTGAAAGAGAATTCAAAATAATCTTGTTTCATCTGCCTGCCATGGGCAGGGACACCTTCCACTAGACCAGGTTGCTCAGAGCCCCGTCCAGCCTGGCCTTGAACACTTCCAGGGGCATCCACAGCTTCTCTGGGCAGACTGTTCCAGTGCCTTTGCCAGCCCTTAGCTGCTGGAGGCAGACTCCTGGATCAGTCTTTCTGGCTAATACTGACATACTTAAGTCTGCTTTGCCAGGAGCTTAAAAAAAGTGGTTAATTGCACTTCCGTAGTGCTCTGAGATGCTTAGAAGGGTGTTAGGCAAATGCTGAATGTGCTCTTTCCGTGATTAAAAGATGTTTGTAAATAAGTATATCTTTGTAATCAATTTATTTCTGGTGTTGTATAAGTCTGCTGATGGCATAAATGAATATTTATTTGGCATTACAATCAGCTTAATGATGAGAAGTGGAATGTTGCAAAAACATCAAATAGAGCAGGTTTGTTTAAGAAGAGAAGCAGCCTTGGCTGAATTCCCTTTGTGCTGTGAGCCACAGCCTGACACACTCCCCTGTCCCTCTGCTTTATCGTGCACTGATCTCATTGCTCATACATACATAGAAATGAAACACGTTGGAATTTGTGGCTTGAGGCAAGCTGGGCTCTTTAGATAAGGAAATGATCTCTTACTGTGAGTGATCTGTGCTCTGATGGAGTCTTTTCCCACCAGGCACCATTGTTTCTGCTCAGCTCTTCCTTTTTCAAGCAGCATATGAAACAGGGCAGGATGCTGTCAGCAGTAGTGGCCAGGAGACAGGGAGGACACAGCAGAAGTTTAATCACAGAGCTTGAATGGCTCTTCCCTGCTGCTCTGGGTTTGACAGACCTCAAACTGAGAACATGGAAAATGAGAGCATGCCTGTAAGGATTGTAGGGAAAAAGACCTGTTAATAAGTTCTCCCTTTCAGCCCGTTCCTTGTCTGTCCTTTGCAAAGACTTCCTCTGTCAATAGCACACAACTGGGTCCTGCCAGTGAGCAGAAAGGTGCAGAATGCATCAAAAGCTTGTTTAATGTTCTTCTGAGAAGTTCTCCAGTCTTGTGGTGAACTTCGTGCCCCCTCCCTTCCCCTGCAGTTCCTTTGATCTCTCTTGCAGCATGCCCACAAGTAAAGCATGGCTTTGTCAATAATGGAAACATGATTTCAGAACTGAGCAGTTCTCTATAATTTAAAAATTTTACAGCGGTAGGTTCTTTTTTTAAACCCTCTTTTCTAGTATTGCTCTTTTCCTCCTACGTACACTAAATGTGACAAACTTAAGCTGGCTGAATGCTGTGTGGCTTTTAGTGCCACAGCAAAGGCAGCAGTGATAATGAAGCATGTTGTCTAGAATGAGCTATCAGTGCTAAAGTAAAGAAGTTATTATTTTGGCTTGCAATTAGCACAGTTTTCTATACATCTGAGTGGCTTTTATTTTGACAGGAATGCGTCAATCTAACATCTTTTTAAAATCATAAAGCTCTAATGGAATATAAATTGTACAGTGATAACACAGCACTGTCAGCTGAGACTCTCCTTCCTGTGTCATTTGGGTGGACCAGGGTTACTGAGCTGTTAGTTTGGGTTTGGAGGCATCGCTGTCTGGGAGGGAGGGAGAGACACCTGCTATGAAGCTTAATAGCAGTTTTTGTTTAGTGTTTCAAAAGCTAAACAGTACGTTCCAAGATAAGCGTGTGCTGATGTTAAAATAACATTTTCTTTCAGTCCACCTGATAAAACATAAAACACTGTGAGCTTTCATGGGGGCAGTGTCTTTGCCAAATAAATAACTTGCCTTGACTCTGTGGTTTTGGTTGCTTGTTGGTTTTTTTTTTTAATAGTGTATTTTTTGCAGTTTCTTTCCTTGTGTCCCAAAGGACTTAATGATGATTTGATAACCTCCTTTGCAGCTGTTGGAGGGGAGTGAAGCTGCACAGACAACAGGACTTGAGGGAGATTTTTATGTAGAAAGCTTCCTTTTTTTCTTCTTTTTATATTGTATGCTAACATACTCACTTTTAGAAGCTGGTGATTATTTAGCCTGTGTATTAGAATAGATGAAGCAAAGCTTAACGAGTGCATCACAGCTTTAGGAGGAGCCTGGTAGCTGTTTTGGACAACTAAGGGCCAGAAATGCAAACTTCGATTCTCAATTTCAGCCAAGACAGCAATTCAGCTTAATTCCTGAGTATCCTGCCAGTGTCAGACTGCCCCAGTGTGCAGGCAGATGCCTGTGGAAAGGCAGGGCTCTAATGCAGAGGGTCCAGCTGAAGCTGAGCTCCGGAGCAGAGTCTGTTCCCACCAGGCTTAACCCGCGTAAGCGGGGCTGTGTGCCACTTCTGCACAGCGTGCAGGGACAGAGCTGGAGTGTGGCTCCAGCAGACTCTGCAGAGGGCAGGCTCTGGGTTAACACTTGGTTTCGTTAATTCCCAGATGTCAGGATGGCTGTTTTTCCGGAAAGGTTGCTGCAAACTCTCCAGAGCAGTATTGCATCACGTGTGATAAAAGCCTTACAGCCTTCCTCGCACCTCTGCAGTTACAGGAGAGCCTCGGTTCACTGGTGTACCTGAGCTGTCCTGGAAGCTAAGAATAGTCTGTGTCATTAATTGTGTATACCCAGGTCTGGAGTGTACTGATGTGCTCAAAGTCCTTTGAACTTTCCAGGAAGGTCAGGGAGCTATTTTTGAATCAGAGTATCTCCATTTTGCAGCTCATTTACAGGTAATCTGTTGGTGTAGCTGCACAGTGATGTTTATGTTGCCATCTGCTCCTGATTCTTCCTCTTGCAGGGGAGGTTTAACTGTTATGGTTTGTTTCCATGTGAATTTTTTAGAAGTAGCTCTCTCAAATGTCCCTTGCTGCGTGGGTGAGGTGCTGTTGGTTCGTGTCTCTGCAGATGGGCGCCCGCTGTACGTGCTGAGGCTGGGCCAGATGGACACCAAGGGCTTGGTGCGAGCGCTGGGGGAGGAGGCCTTGCTGCGCTACGTGAGTGTTCCTAGCTGTGGATATTTTCATTTAGAGATTCCCTCTGCCACGGCATCCGTCACTCCGGGTATTCTGATGTGCTCTCTGGCCATCACTTCTTGGTTGGAATACGTCTGAAAGCCCCCGGTAGCCGTTCCTGGTGTGTTCTTTCCCACTGCAGGCTGATGGTGGGAAGGTGGAGTTCTTGGCAGCTCCTGTGGTTATTGATTGGCATTTGCACAGATTCTTCTCAACTTGTGCAGGGCTTTAAACTCCAGTCTCTGCTCTCGTACAGAAGAGAAAATGCCACACTCAGGTTTTTGTCATGCCTGTACTCCAAGAATAAAAAGAATTTATTTTTAAAGAAAAAGTGCTTGCCTGTAGTTCTGTCTTCTCTAAAGGCATCACTCAGATTGTTACTGTGGAGCTGCTCAGCTTCCATGCAGAAAGCTGGCAGAATTCCAGGTTTGCACTAACTTTTTTTGACTCCTAGTAATGACAGGAGCAGCCATAGTGACTATTAGAAGCAGGGACTGGATTTTACTTCCCTCTCCTAGTGGCGTTTCCAAGCAGACACTAAATTTTGTTTGCTTGCCCTAGTTCTGTTTCAAGGTTACTTCCTGTGATTTCAAACGGGGCTTTAATTTCTGAGTAATTAGGGGTAATTGTAGCGATTTCTACTTCATTCTTTGGCGGGGGGAAAAGTTTATGCTGGTTTGATCTTGTAGTTTTAATTAATCTTTGGATATAAACATATTTTCTTTATCGCACTTACTGAGTTTGAGAGTGTCTTTTCTAAACCCCGCTCTTTCTTGTGCAGGTTCTTTCAATAAATGAAGAAGGGCTGAGGCGATGTGAGGAGAATACAAAAGTATTTGGCAGGCCAATAAGGTAAATCTGCTCTGTGGGAATTAGCTGCTTTCATGGAGTGCGTGGGGGGAATGTCAGGCCGTGGAGCAAGCAGAGCATGGGCTGTGTCTCACATGCGGGTGCAAGCACAGGGACAGTTAATTAAGAGCCTCCCCAGGCAGTGCTGGAAGGAACGTGCCTGGGGAAGCTGGGGGACACACAACACCTGCCCCGCAGCCTTGGCCTCGTGCTCATAATGGTTCTGTTGGGGCTGTTATTCTTCAGCTCTCTCCTGCTGCTGGATATCTGCAGAGCAATGCAACCTAACTCCCAAATCTGTTTGGGGGGGATTTTACAGGCACTGGTACAGGCTTCCAAAAGATCAGGCCATGATAATATCATGGATAACACTTCAGTAGTTTAAGGTGTGGCTTCCGTGTCACTTGTTCATCCACAGTCCACTCCAAGGCTCATTACACTCAGTTCTTGTTTGCATTCTCCATTTATTGTATGTGGCTACTCAGCTCTTGATCCAAGGTGAGGTCATGAGGCTCCTGTGAAACCTGGGATCTAGTTTTCCAGGTTCTGACATGACTTCATGTGAAGTTCAGTCAGCAATGATTTGCTAGCCCATCTTTAAGTCCTTGTAGGGGTCACTTGTGAAAGTGCTAACTGCAGAATGGTTTAAGGGTGTGGAATGAAGGCAGAACCAGCCCTGAAAAGATGCCATGTTTCTTGGACTCTCTCCAGTTTCTGCCTTCTTCCCCTAATCTGTAAGGTCCAGGGATGTGTGGTGTGTCTGCTTATCCTTTCCCTGCTGCAGACCTTGCTGCCCTAGCTTTCTGAGGGAGGTTGAATCCAAGGAGAGGTCTCGTGTGCGTAACAGGGAAATGGTGCTGCCTGCTGGATCTTCATTTGTAGCTATAATCCTAAAGGCCTGCGTATTAAACATTTAAAGTGAAACAAAGAAGGGTTTGGTGTTTCATAGGAGCCTTATGCATAATGTAATGGCTGCTGGCTGGTGCAGCACAGCTGTAAATCTTGAATTCCTGCCCGGGGCGAGACCTGAACTTGGAAAGAAACTGAAACACATGCTGCAGCTCAGTACTTAGTATTAAGAACATATCTCTTCCTATAGAAAAAGCTTCCTTCCCTGAGATCTGACAACAGAATTAGCTTAGATGCGTATTGGCACCGTTGTGCACTGTGTTAGTAGAAAATCTGCACTGTGAATGTTAAATTGCTTCAGAGCAGCAGTGTGGCCACTTAATTGATCTCCCAGTAAAAGCAATGGTTTAATGTTTGGGCTGACTGTTGACAGGATCTTTTTTTGGCTTCACATGAACTGAACCTTTATCTGCAATCTGAAGTGTCTGTGGGGGAATGTGCAGGGTGTGCAGAGTGATCATTGCACACCCCTTAAACTCCAGTGTCTACAGGCAGCACAAAGCCAGGAGACGAAACAGAAGAAACCAAAACATACCACATATTTCCATATGTTGGGCACTTGCATAAGCAAGGAGAATTTTGCTGCTATTGAGATTTTTATTTTTCTTTTTGTCTTTCTCAAATTCAGCTCTTGGACCTGTCTAGTAGATCTGGAAGGCTTGAACATGAGGCATTTATGGAGACCTGGTGTCAAGGCCTTGCTGAGAATCATCGAGGTGGTTGAAGCTAATTATCCTGAGACCTTGGGTCGTCTTCTTATCCTAAGAGCACCTCGAGTATTCCCAGTTCTCTGGACACTGGTATGTGTGTAATGCAAGGTATTCCTCAGTTCTCTCAGTTTGTGAAAGCACTTCAGAGATCAGGCTGTATGTGCAGCAAATGTTGCCATTTGGCAAATGCCATTTGGCATTTGGAAACATGTCCTTTATACAGGATTCCTGGAGTGGATTAAAAACCACCACCTAAGACCCTGCTTACACTGTTGGTTCATTTGGCTTCTTTGTAGTGTGAACTTTGCCTAACCAGGACGATAACACTCAGTGTGATCAAAACTGATTCTGTCAAAATTGACTTGAAAACAATGTAAATTGACTTTAGAAAATTGCGAGGGCCTAATCTGTTCTGGTTTTCTTTCTTTGTAGGTTAGTCCATTCATTGATGACAACACTAGAAAGAAATTCCTTATTTATGCTGGAAATGACTACCAGGGTCCTGGGGGACTGCTGGATTACATCGATAAAGAAATTATCCCTGATTTCCTCGGTGGAGAGTGCATGGTATGAATATAAAATATGTGTAAAGCAACTTATCTGTGGGGTTTTTTTATTTTTCCTCTCCTCTAAACAAAGAAGTCTGTAAGCACAGATTCCTGGTGCAGTTTGGAGGTGGGGCTATGGTATAGGATTTCAGGCTCAGTGCTGTTTTATGGGTCCCCTTTAAAAAGAGCAGTACAGTGCTTCTCTCGGATGAGTACCAAATACCTTATCAAAACAGGTAAGCACAGCTAAAAACCATAGTCTGTCCCCTGCAAAGTTCAGGCAAACATGGTAGCAGAGCTCTGAGCAGGAGCCGTCACCATCAGCTGATCCCAAGAGCCTGTGTCACCTAAAAACCGATCCCATAAGGAGCCCATGGAAACATGTGGTACATAAGAGGGCTCAACAAACAGCCCAGTCTCCTCACACAGAGTGACCCCCAGTGACCCCCAACAAAACAGAAAAATGGTTTTACTGCAGGATACTGTAATTTCTCAGTCCCTTGTCACATGCCTTGATAGCTGTTTCCTGCCTGGACCTTGGGTGTCAGCTGGATCTGGCATTTTAATATCTCACTGATACTGTAAGGTTTTTTTCACCTGTAATGTTTTTGACAACACAGGCTCACTGTGTTTTCAGCCCCTCTACACTCTCTAGATTAATTTCTGTACCATTCTTGAAAATTCATCTGTGTCTGTTCCAGTAGTCTCAAATGAAAATGAAATACAGTTAGATGTGTTGGAGTAGAGCACGTGTTTATCTCCAGTGGGCTGCATTTTGCTGCAGCAGTAGCTTTCAGTGTTAGCTAATTTGGAGCCCAAAGCTGGCAAAATCCACTGCTTAAATAAGCAAAAGTGAATGTTACCAGGAATCAAATTGCTACAGTACTTCCTGCCAGTTACAGTCTCGCTCTTTGTCTTTACTTCTGGGTATTTGAACAAAAATTACTTCTCTGAGATCTTTTCAATTCTCTGTTGTAATTCAATTACCAAACACTTCTACTTTCCCAGACACTTCTGTGGAACCTGTTGTCAGCTTTGTTGCTACAGGCTTCTTAAAACAGAAGTTTGCTTAGGGAAGTTGTGTAATCACTTCCAGTACTGAGCTGTTGGGTAGCTGTAACTTCAAAACTGTTAACTTTCCTGGCTGCAGGATCCTTTTACCTGCTTGGAAACTTACTGTACCTCCCCCCTAACCATCTTTAAATTCAGCTACCCCAGTTCTTTTAGGTCCATGTAGCTCTGTTTTTCAGACTTAGTCACTATTGCCACTTCCCTCAGGATTCTGAACTGTCTCCCACCTTTCTTCAGTGTAAGGTGGTGTAAAGGATGATTACAGCCTTTGCACAGTCCTTTCTGGGTGCTGGCTGTTGCGAATGTACAAGATATGTTCCCCTGGTGTCCAGTTGCACAAACACCTCACCCACATCACTGTAAAAAGGAATTACATATGTATCATGTGCAAGCTATAAAATGACTTTCAGACTGTTCCCTTCTCCAGAGTATTGCTGAATGTTTGTTTCTGAAGCTGGCAGGCAGAGAACACGATGGGATGGTCACAGGAGATAATTTTCAATGGTTTTTTGGTTTTAGTGTGAAGTACCAGAGGGCGGGCTGGTTCCCAAGTCCCTCTACCGGACAGCAGAAGAGTTGGAAAATGAAGACATCAAGCTTTGGACTGAAACAATCTACCAGTCTGCAAGTGTCTTCAAAGGAGCTCCACATGAGGTACAGCTCAAGCTGCCCTTTGCTTTCATCTCAGCCCTCTGCTCTGAACTCTGTCTCTTGGCCTGGGAATGGTTTATTACTTGTTTATTTAGTTCTGTGCTTCCACCTTCTGTAGCCGGTGCATGGTGTTGCTTTAGTAGCTGAAGTTTGTGACTGTTCCTCCTGTTATTTTGTTGCCATTTAGGGAATATCACTGGCTTTCATTCTATTCAAAGCCATGTTCTTCTAAGCAAACCAAGCAATATTCTCAGAAGCTGCTTGAAAGCTTCTGAAAGTCTTGTGTTAAAATAAAGACACCCCATCAGGAGGGAATTTGTATCTGCAGTGCCTTTTTTCAACTATTAAAAAGCCTTTTTAATAGTAGAAACTGAGGCCAGCAACAAAAAAGCTCTGTTCTTTGTCTTTTTTTCCTATGGGAGTTTACTGAGCAAATTGCTGTTGTCTAATGTGTCTTTCCTGTCTCAGGTTCTCATCCAGATCGTGGACGCCTCGTCCGTGATCACATGGGATTTTGACGTGTGCAAGGGCGACATTGTTTTTAACATCTTCCATTCCAAAAGAGCCCCACAGCCTCCCAAAAAGGACTCTCTGGCAGCTCACAGTATTACATCCCCTGGTGGGAACAACGTCCAGTTGATAGACAAAGTCTGGCAGTTGGGGCGTGACTACAGCATGGTGGAGTCTCCCCTGATCTGCAAAGAAGGGGAGAGTGTGCAGGTGAGAGAGCCAGAGCCTCGTGTGGGGGCAGGTGGAGCCCAAACTGCCTGTTCTCACTCACAGCACTGACGACTGAGTGGTGACTCAGTGCTGGGCTGGCTGCTTGCTTCTGGCCAGCATTTTGGCTGCTGCTCCAGGCTGGGTGCTGCAGGGAGCAGGGATGGGATTTACGTGGGATCTGCGAGGGGACGTTGCGTCAGTCCAGTAGTGACTGAGGTGGATCAGCAGGAAACCTGGGAAGGCCACCTGAAATGAAATGCACATCCAGAAAGTAGCAAAACATGCTTTGTGCTGTAATTCTGACAGTTACTTTCTGAGGCAAACAGTCTGTGTTTGAGGAATATCACAGTGCCTGCCCTCAGTAATGAGAGAAGGCTGGAAGTCAAGTCTGAGCTTCTGTGTGTTTGTCCCTCTAATGAGCAGTGTAAGAGCTCCTGATGGCCAAAGCTCCTGAAGGTTTTTTATGCCATTTACAACCTGTCCTTCAACTCCAGGTTTGATTTAGCATGCATCATGTTTACAGTCACACACTGCCACTGCTGTTCCTGTTCACTTGAAATGAGTCAGCCTCTGAAAAAACAGCTCCTTAAGTCACCAAGGTGGAAGTGTTAAACGGGAAATATGGGCAGTGACCTCTTGAACTGTGAGGCAGGAGCCGTGACTGCTCTTTTCACTGTCTCAGAGGACAGCTGTGAATGAAAATAAATGGAAAAAATGGATATTGTTTTAAAACAGAACTTGTCCTTTCAGTATATTAAATCCTAACCCCCCGACACTGTTGAAAAGCTGGAGGAGCTGCTGGTGTTCCATCCCAGCTTTGATAAGGATGTTGTGTGGGGAGAGTCTCCAGCACTGCCATTTGCCTGAGGAGCTGAAATACTGGCATTGAGGAAAAATTCTGGGCGTGTAGGCATTTTTTCTAAGTTTGGAAAAGAAATGTCAAGCTTACAAATCTCTGTTAACCAAGTTAATTTTTGATTTTTGTTGTGCCTGCTTGCAGGGCTCCCACGTGACCAGGTGGCCTGGCTTCTACATTTTACAGTGGAAATTCCACAGCATGCCTGCCTGTGCTACAACCAACCTGCCTCGTGTGGATGATGTGCTGGCATCTCTACAGGTGTCCTCTCACAAATGTAAAGTGATGTACTATACAGAAGTGATAGGATCTGAAGATTTCAGGTATGTCTGGCCAAGGTCAGCCGATGTCAAACCTCTCCGATTATTTGGGTGATCAAGTCAGTGTCAACTTCACTTAAATACAAGTAAATTGTGATGGCCTTAAAACGTTACACTGAGGGCAACTAATGTATAAAGGGGGTTAATTAGTTATCTCGTAATCATCACTGGTCACTTTGGCTCTGCTTTGAGAGCTTGCTGGGCTTGGCAGGTTGTCCTGTAGAAGGGGGTGCAATCAAATTCCAGTTGTTGAATTTCATTTTCTGCCAGTGGATAAACTTGACTGAAATTAAATCTCCATCTCTTGTGAACAGCATCTGGTTTTTGAAAGGGGTGCAGTGTCCTCATTTTATGTGGTGAGGCAGAAGAGCTTTTGAGTATCTGCACCAAAGCTGTTACTTGCTTTTTATTCAGTGTGCAAACAAATACAGAATAGATATAGAGCAGAAATCAGAATCTTTGTGTGTTCTGAAGCTTAAAACTGCTTTCTTCTTTTTTTTCTGCAGGGGATCTATGACCAGCCTTGAATCAAGCCACAGTGGATTCTCCCAGCTCAGTGCTGCCACCACCTCCTCTAGCCAGTCCCATTCCAGCTCCATGATTTCCAGGTAGTGCCACAACAGCTGAAAAGCAAATGGATGTGATGGCTGGACCCTCGCCCGTGGCAGCTGACTGCAATACAACATATTCAACTGGCAATTGTGCAAAAAAACCCCACCCTAAAAAGCCTTTTATAGATAGTAAAGTAGCTGTTTGAATTTTACTCTTAGTGGTTTTGGTCTTTGTTAGATCCAACAGCTTGTCTCTTGACTTTAACCCTTTTTCCTAACTCAGCCATAAATATTTTTGCAAGTGTGCTTGCACAAATCCTGACTCTGAACACAAGGGCTCTTACTGAAAAGGAAAAACAACCAGTGCATCAGTTAAGAATGATTATTTTTTTTTAACTGTGTAGATGTTAAAAAGCAAAAAAGGAAAACCCTACCAAAAATGCTCCATAGTGCATTAGAGATCAACTGCAAGTCTCCTGTCAGGACATTCCTTGCCATCCTGAGAAATCCCCTGTGATCTTCCAGTGCTGCAAACTGTTCTCCCGTTGCCACTAATGATGTCCAAGACAAAGAACAGCAGTTGCTGGATACTTGACTTTGTGAGTCCATTTTTTTCAAAGCATGCCCACAGAGCTGTGGCCAGGCTGTAACTATAACTTTTGTATGAGCACATTTCTGGGGAATTTGAGCTCTGGGACTTGCTGGGTTAAAGCAATTCGTTCTTCCCTTGGATTTGTGCGTGGAGCACTGCGGAGAGAGAGGCAGAGAGCAGGCTCTCCCTCAGGGCTCATCCAGAGCTGCCCGGAGCTTTTGTTCCCAGCTCTGTGCTGCAGCTCACTCTGCTTCCTTAGTACATTCCAAGCGAATTGGTTTTACTGAGATTCTCTTCTTGTCAGGAATTTGTGCAGACCTGCAGCTTGCTGCTTAAACCAGTCTGAAGGAAGTGTGGCTTCCATCCTTCCTGAGCACTTCTCACTCCCTGGGGCCTCCTGCCCTTCCCTCTGCCTGGCAGAAATGGAGCACCTCAATTCTGATCGGCCTTCATGTGGGCAGGGAGCACAG
>VYZQ01029961.1:2301-12301 GCA_013400655.1 Mystacornis crossleyi
CAAGCTAATAAAATTGAACTCGATAATGCAATCAGTAAAAAGCAGGTTAAAAAAAAAAATCTCCTTTGTTGATAATGTTCCAAGAAATCCTATGTTTTATATAGTGCCTAATATACATAAGTGTGGAAATAATCCCCCAGGTATATTAACAGTTTCGGTTGCACATTCCCTGAGATTGCCTTGAATTTTTTATAATTACAATTTATTAAGAAATAATTGTTACATATCAAGTGTGGCTTGCACTTAGATTAAAGATTAAAGGCGGTGGTTACCTAGTATTTCAGCAATTAAATATAGAAAATTTTAAAAAGTGTGAAATTGGAAGGATTTTTCTCATGTATCAAGAAGCTAGTTCGCCTTCCTCAGCAACTGCTGGGACAGTTTGTTACAGGCCCTGAAAAATCAGGAATATTACGGGTTTGACATCAAAAAAAGAAGAGGGAAGAAACACTTTGTATATAAGGAGACCAATATTCCCTGCCAACATTTTTAATAAATCACTTATGAGTGGATATATTCTATGTTTGGACTCCTTAAAGGAGTCCAGGTGTGCCTGAGTCTCAGAGAAAAAGTTTCTGAAAACCTGGCATTTTGAGGAATTGACTGAATAAGAAATTTTCTTCTTGTTGGCCAAGACATTTTATTTTATTATATAGTAGAGCCTGGGTCACCTGTGTTTGAGAACTGACACTACACAGCAGCTGCTTTTGTGAGGTTATTGGTCAGTCTTTGATTTCATATGACTCTTAAAATGTTAAAACAAGGTGTATACGATTACCATATATCTAACACAAAGTTTAAGAAAAAGGTTAATATTGAAGAATATTCTATAGCTGGATTAGTTTTCTGTTTCTGTGAGCCTAAAGGGTCTGAGACCCAGCTGTAAAACTGTCAGCAAAGCAGTTGGGTGTGCACTGAGCATCTTGAACATGGCTCAAAGCAGAGTGTGGTGCAGATTCTCTGAGTAGGTAGTAAGATGATTAAAAATAAATATGGCCAGGATAAATCAGTTACATTATGATGTATTTTACACAAAGAACACCCTAGTTGCAAAAATCTCTCCCTTCAATCATTAGCTGGCAGGGCAGTACGAGATCTAGCCCTGCCAAGTGAGGACCCACATGTTTACTGTTTCTTCAGTTCTCCCAAAATGATTTGAAATGTTTCACTTTTGTGCATTAGACCACAGCTATTCCCTAAAGCAAGAAGTACTGCCCGCTCTGTTCCTATGGAAGGAAATCCTGCTTCCAGCAGGATTTAACTGTGAGTTCGTCATTCTTAATTTAGGCACTTAGTTAGCAACTCCAGGCCTGGGTATAGTCCTAGCTACGGCTTTTGAACAAAATTGCCTCAATTAAGTCTATTCTTGCTTTTTAAAAGTCAGATTGCTTATTTTAAAACCAAAGTGAGGGTTCCTATTTTTGTAAAAAAAAAATAACCCAAAGCAAACCCTCTCTCCACCTTGCCTGATTCTTTGTTGTTCACTGTCTCAGAAACTTGTCTGGAGCAGTAAATAGATTAAGAAGTAGCAGCACAACAGACCAAAGTCAGCCCACGTGCAAGTCCAGTGCAGTCCTTGGAGCACTGCCTGCTGAAACTGGGGCTGAATTGCTTCTCTATCTTCGCTGTGTGAGTAGAGATTCTGTTTCAGTCCTTCAGAGGTGCCCAAGAAAACTTTGTAATTGATGTTTTCCACTCATTTTCTTTCTCTGCTGGTTCTGTATTTTGGTAGAATCGTGTTTCCCCAGCTTTCAGATGTATGCTTGAAGGCTGGAAAAACTCACTCTCATGCATAATGAAAAAGGAAAAGTTACAGAGGAGAAATTTCTTGGCTGGAGTCTCCATTCCTGCTCTGTATCTTGCTCTACAAGCTCCCACAGCAAGTGAGTGGTAGAGCCAAGAATAGAACACTTCTCTGACACCCAGTCCAGTGCCTTAACCCCTGTCTCCCGTGAGAAATTTTGTTTCGCTTTTCTGTGCAGTGCAAAGATAAGATCATATTTTATTTTGGTGCCTAAATTGATCTCTAGGGTGAGTGAATAAAGTTGGGAAATAGCCAGAGAATAGCACAATGTAAATAGTGAAACGTAGAGGAGGTTATATATGTAACACTACAGCTTCTCAGACTGCTGTGTGTCTAGATAGAATTAATTCAGAATTGTATGAAGTTTTGAGTTCTTTCAGGGTTGTTCTTCTTCAGTGAGAAAGCAGGATTTCTTTTTTCTAGCTGGATTTTGTTTGAGAGCAGCCGGTGGAGGAGTTCTTTGCTCTGTGACATAAAGTGCTTTTTCTCTCTGGTAGCACTGGCTTTGATGGGATAACAGCAGGTGTTGTGTTGCCTGGTCAGGGATAGCAAAGGAAATTTGGAAAAAGATGGAGTTAGCATGGGTTGATTAGTTTGTCCTCCAGAAAGGGTTTGACAAATCAGGGAGGTGTCACCTTGCACTCAGTTTCAGGCAATGTAAGAGATTCTCTTTCCCAGCCTTTCCCAATATGTGAGCAAGAGGCAAGTGCTAAGTGCCAGAGGTGAAACCTGGATCCCACCTCTCTTTTAAAAGCATATAGCTTTGAAGAGTAAATATTTTTGAAAGATTTATTTCCTAAGTATCTTCATACATCACGAAGGGGTGTATATGTGTATGTGCAGGGAAGAGAGATTGCTGTAAAGGGATAGAAAAGAGGTCACTGTAGCTTTCTGCCTGTCTTCTTCTGCCATGTTTATTGTTTTTATACAGGCATTTGCACTACAAACTGCTGAAATGCGTTAGAAAATAACCCTACATTATTCCAGGTACTTGGAATTGTGGATGCCCACACAAATTGCTGGGGACAAGATGAAGCATGACCCTACAGCACCACTGGGACAGGGGCTTCCTTCTCCACTGATGGCAAAACAACACATTTCCTTGCTCACTGGCTAGAAATGATTGGGAATTTTTTGGCAGCGCCTTACGCTTGGGAACCCTTTATTTCTCACCGCTGAAACATTTTGTGGGAACACGCCAGTTTCAGTGAAACTTCTGTAATAAAAAGTTTGTTTTCAGGCTAGGATCTAGAGGGGGCTGGGCTCTAACCCTGTTCTGACTCTCGGAGGAGAAGGATTTAACCCCCAAAGTCTTCACATTCCAAGAGAGTCCTAATTCTCGGTTATGATGATGTTAGTGTGCTTTTTCCCCCTAGGCTTCTGGAAAAACAAACGAAACCCCCAAACAACAAGCAAATCCCACTTCTAAGGTCATCTTGTTGTGATTGAGAGTGCTTCTGAAATTCTGAAAGGATTTCTGGGATGGGAAAAATTATTTTCCTTCTCTTCCAACTTTGCACCTCACCACTCTGTCATGAACTTTGCATCTGAGATTTTGCTGTTGATGAATGAGCTCTCAGACATACAGACTGCTGTGAACTAGGCTTAAGGGCTTCCCTGAAAAATGAAAACCAAAAGGCTAAACCACAGTTACCTTAGGAAATGTGAAGAAGGAGAAAAACGAAATCTTCACTCTCCTGCCTCTTCTGTAGGGTTTTGTCACTCGTTCTTCAGGCAGGTTCTCCTGTGCAGAACTGGCTGCTCCTGCTCAAAGCTGAGACATGGATGGGGCATTGCTGTGTGATCAGAGAGGGTCTGCTGGGATCTCGGGGGCTGGCAGGCAATGGGATGGCTCTGCTGGAGCTGATCCCCTCATCAGCACCAGCCCTGATGCTTCATCTGATGGAAATCACAAATTGGCTCTTCACCTTCATGGGCTTTTTCAGTTCCTGCAGTTAGGAATGCTACCTGCATTGTAAAATAAATGTAAATTCCATCGCCGTTCTTTCTGCAATCTGGTATCTATTGTTCTTTACTGCTTGCTGTGGTTGTGGCTATAATTTCTTTTGGTCATTATCTGCGTGACAATTGAAAGAAAAGAGCTGAATTTTGACCTCAGATAAGTGTGGATAACCAGTGCTTATACTCTGCCTTCTTCCAGGCGGCAGATGCCAAGAGGCTGCTCCTCCAGGCTTCAGAGCTGTCCGAGTGGTCACAGACCACACGGAGTGGTATCAAAGTGAAAAGTTTAAATTTTATAAATCACTTCACATATACTCATCTTTCCCCGGGGAAAAAAATGGTCTAAGAGCTGTTTAGTGTGCTCTTATTATGGTGATGAGTGCAGCATGAAAGAAAGAAATGGGAATATTTTAAAAAAACTTATAAAGACATTTAAAAAAAGAATCACTCTGTAGTCAAAGTATCGTGACACTGCACTTGATGGATTTTTAATATGCATTTGGTTTAAGTGCCACGGAATTCTTTGGGGATTCCATATCTAGCAGAAAGTTCCGAGCGGTGCTATCTGTTCTTGTGTCCTGAGCAGAAGTAGCAGCACGTCACATACAAGGGAGTAATTCCGATCTGCTGTGGGAGGAACTGGACACCCTGGGCTGCTGTCAGCTGCAGGCGCTGTCTGCGTGTGCCCTGCAGTGGCAGAAGGTGTGGGTCAATCTATGTTTTCATAAAAGCCTCCATAGGCTGCAAGAGCGGTGCTCTGAGGATGTTTTCCTTCCTCGTGTCTCTTAGAAATTGCTTCCAAATCTTCTCTGAGTGTAGTTGAATAAAGTCTGGCAGTGAATTCGTGCTTTAGTACCAATGATTTCTATGCACAAAGTGATCTGGAAACACCTTTCAAAGAGGACGAGCATGGTCTGTGTCAGCCAGTGTGGAAGTCCTACAAAATTCCTAGTGAAGGATTGCAACAGAACGGAATATTTGCTGGATGCTAGAAGGCAAAGGAAGCAAAAAAATTTTACAATTTTTCTAAGTTATTCTTGTGAGTACCTCAAATTGGCTTCTGTAAAACTGTTTTGTCCACTATTAATTTTAATTAATTGAAAGCATTTTTCATTTCTAGGTAGTTTCTACTCAGTCTTTGAACCTTGAGGCTGGTTGTTTTAAGTCCACAGGGTCTGGAGGATGGGGGTCTTTGTTTTGGTACAATAACCACACTACAACCAGCCATCGTTTTCTCTTCCCTGCTCTCTTAACTTTTGTTCTTTATGTGACAATATTTGCATTTTAGCTCCAGCAGGCATCAAATAAGATGTTTAATTAAAAATGTTATTGGAGGTCCAATTTAAGATCAAAGATCACATGCTATCAGAGATCCACTACTTTGATACCACAATAATAAGTACCTTAGAAGTAGTCAGATGGGTTAGATTAGATAGTAATTTATTTTAGCTTGTTTCCTTTTCCTTAGTACTCATTCCAGATACCATAACCTGCTAGGAGTTTTAAGAAGAAGCAGTAATTTTTAAAGTGAAAACTAAAAGGCTCCCAGTTTAAACAAAACTGATCAAAAAATTATGGAAGTAGGAAATTGAGACCTTTAGAATATATAGGACCAAAAGCATAATAAACATTGACTGGGAGCATAATCCTGAATGCTAACAGAAGTCCGTTTGTTGTAACAAACATTTTGCCTAATTTAATCTTCAAATATATTACTGCCAGAAAGAATAGAACTTTCAGGCTTTAATGTGTTGGTTACTCTTGAACTTCAGCTTTAACTACTGGTGCTGGTAATGTCTCCCACTGGAAAGACCATTTTAATTATTGCTGTCATCCAGCTCAGTGTAGTCCGTGCATGTGTATTATTTACAGATCATTCTTTAAACTGCTAAACAAGGTGTACACCCAGATGGGAACAAGAGATAAAATTAGGCACTGTTGCCATCAGAGCACAACCACAGTGTGTGAGTTTGAGCTCCTGTGGGTGCAGAGCTCCTGACACAAAACTCAAAAGAAAGCAGAGGCCAGGTTAGTTTGTTCCTTGGCTGTGCATCTGCACAGTGAGCGCTCAGGTCTCGCAGGGCATTAATCACCTCTGCAAAGATGCAAGAACCCTCCACTTCTAACACAGCCCACGGCAGTTAATGGAGCCGGGCAATGTGCCTTTACCTTTTGTTCTAGTTCTGCATTACTTTGATTTTAGATTAAGTAATCTAAATGTCTGTTTGGTGGAGAACAGCACTTTTTTTTTTTTAATCCTTTCACATTTATAAATTATTCTAACAGCTCTTCCGGCTAATAAATCATAACTAGGTTGGTTCTAATGCATTTGAACTATCAGCCAGTATGTGCAGAATGTTATCAGTTTTCATGTGTTACAGATAGGGGAGGTGGAAAAGTGGTTTTCAGATGGTGTTAGCTACTGCAAAGATTTTCCATTTGCTTCTGAGCCATTGCCTTTGTGCCGTCCCAGGGCGACTGGATTGAAAGGGAGGGGCTGCGATCTGCCAGGAGGGACTCTCCACAAAGCTTCCTTTGGCACCAATGGAATCCCAAAATCCCTTAACTGGGCAAAGTGCTGCGATTCCCCCAGACGGACAACGGAACAGAACTCCGGCTCCTGCTTCCCAACCCCCAAAAGACTTTAAATGACTTTCCATTTTTTTCTTACCCCGAAGTGGCTTTGGAAACACGGCCGGAATGCAAATAAACGTGTAAAAGAGTCAGTCTAATCGGGCATACAGTTCTCAGAACTTCATTACTCTTCGTTATCTGAAAAACTGCAAATTAGAAGGGAAATGCCAGCAGGGCAGAGATGCATTGTCACGTTGCAGACTTCGTGTTAGGAGGGATAGTTGTGAATGCTAACAGAAAGCCTAACATCCAAAATTCTGTTCTTGGCTTCAGCCTTGTGAATGGACACTATTTTTAGAAATGAATTCAATTGAAAAATCCTCATTTTCCGTGTAAATGGACAACTTGTTTAAATTCACAGGCAAAAAAACCTGGGGTTAAGTGTAAGACCCACAATTCGATTTGCATGTTGAGTAATTCAGACTGTAATAGAAGCTTTGTCATGTTAAGGTTAGGTCTTTCCTGTGGCTGTTCAAGTGGGCTCTAAAGACTTTTTAACGTGTTGCAGGATATTAAGGGGGGAAGGTTTGACCTACATCCATTTTCTTCAGACCCACTTCTGCAGGTTTCATCACACTCCCCGTGTCTCGCACGTGGGACATTGCTGAGGGCAGGATAGGTGCCCAATTGCCTACATACAATTTCATCAGGAAAGGTGTATGATTTATTGCCCTGTAAAGGGTTTTGACATGAAGCCTGTGAAAAGCACTATATAAATGCCAATACAATATAAAACGTCACACAAATACTTTCCTCATTAATTCCGACCCCGTGCTTTTGTACTGGAGAGAAATGAGAGTGAAATATGAATGTGTTCTTTACGTTTTAAAGGGAAAAATGGGGTTGTGGATTTTATAAAAGCTGATGTGTTAACCTGCCTTTGTGGTTCCTTTAAAGACAAGCTGCAAGAAGCCCCCTCTTGCCTGGAAGTTACACCGTGAGTGAAAGCAGATAAAGCCCTGACAAAGGGGAGCCCCACGTTTGTGATGACAGCCCTTGGTCATGACACAACTTTCACCACACAAAGAGATTATTTCATTTTTTTCCTTTCAAAATTCCATTTATTTCAGCACTACCAGCTCTGGAAGCCTGTCTGCCATCACCCCATTACAATTTTACTCCTTACATTTTGTCGTATTATCTTTAAACAGCTTAATATCCAAATCTTCCCCAGACTTCATGGCCTGTTTCAGAACGTGGCTTCAGCCAAAGAAAATGTGCTTCACCAGAGTGTTTTACTGACTTGCTAGAGCTGAGCAGCCCCTGTTGTTCATCTTCTTTGCTTTGGCCAAAGAGGACAACAGCTCCTCAAAGCCCAGATCTCACCAGTCCCCAGCTCCTTCCTTCTGGAAAGCCACTGGGGAGGTGAGGGAGGAAGGGGAAGGTTACGGGACATATTGGAAAATCCCCTTTCATCCTCTGCAGGGATTTTCCAGCCTTGCCCAGTTCGCTTTGCAGAATGGGAGCCAGCGTGGCCCTCTGGGTATAAATCACAAAACCCTTGCGTCTGATCAGCTGAGATTTCCTCTCACCTGCTGACCCACCTTCATGGTGGGACTTCAGTTTCTTTAAACATTCATGCATCAGCCTTAACTACCCCTGTGTACAGAGTAAAATTTGTTCCATTCCTTTATTTTGATTTTAGGTTGCTTTTCAAAATCCTTTCCCCTTCTGTGTTTCTCTGTGATTTCGATTTTTCTATTTTCGCTTTAAATAGGATGTTCACTTTCTGCTGATCTTTGCTGATGTTTTTCCCTTTTGATTTGTAGTACTATTAATTCCCCTCTGTTCAGTGTTTTGTCTACATTCAGAACGTGTTTGTTTTTCTCTAGTGGCCTGTAATTACTTTCCCTCTCCTACTCTTTAATTTTTCCAATTATGTTCTCCACTGATGCTCCTTTGAGAGCAGGACATACTGGTGTAAACCTCTTGAGGATTTGAGGATATGACATTTTTGGCCAGAAAGTGCTTTTAGTCTTGGAAAACAGCTTGAGTTTAGGATATTAATTGCACCTCTCTTTGGTACAGGGATAAATGACCTTTTTGGATGCAGTTAGATAATGTGTGAATCCTGTTTCATGCTCAGGGATGGTCCTGCATCGCCACCTTCTAGTGGGACTGGGGACAGAGGCAAATGACCCTGCTGTGCACCTTAAAACAGAGACCTCCAGCCCTTGGGTTTCAGGAAGCTTCTGTCCATTTCAGGTGAGGGGGTGGGGGAATGCAGCCAAACACCAAAGTAACACAGGAAATCTGCCAGGAAGCAGAAAATCAGGTTCAGTTCTCCGGTGTCCCCGTTTACCACAGTGGCCTCCATACCAGTCTTTCAATCTTGCCTCTGGCCTGTTCATTTTCCTCTGTTTTCTTTCAGTCTCAGTGTTGTGGAAATCCAGGTCCTTCCTACAGGCAGAAACAAGATCCACTTCACAGTTGGCACCCTGCACCATTTTCATAGGGAAACATTTCTCGGGGAGTGTTGTGCAGGGCTCAGCGCTGCGCCGTGCGCGTCTCCCCGCCTGTGAATGCGTTTCATTCTTCGCGGCCGCGTGTTTTCAGTGGCGCTTTCACCGGGGACAGCCTCGTTCCAGGCCTGCTGCAAACCCCGAGCCAGCCCCGCTTCCCGCCAGGCGCCGGTACCGGACCCTAAACCCGCGTCCCCTCCAAACCCGCTTTTTGGGAGGGTTTTCTCCCCTCCCTCCAGCGCGGGGTGCGCACCCGCCCGCGGCCTGCAGTGCGGCGCCGGGGCCGCGAGGGGGCGCCGCAGACCGCGGTGCGNCGCTCAGCCGCCGGCCCCGCGGGCGCGCGGCCGCTCCCCGCGGATCTCTCCGCAAGCGCGGCTCGGGCAGCGCTCCCGAGGGGCGGAGGGGGCTCCGCGGGCGCTCCCCCGCCTCTAAAGTCGTTTAGAGGCAGCGGCGCAGGGCGCAGACAGGGAGGCTTTGTGCAGGCGTGTGCGTGGAGCACAGCGCAAAGCAGGAAAAAATAAAGAAAAGGGGCAGAGAAAAGGAAAAAAAAAAAAGTGGTCAGAGTAGGTTTGTTAAGGAATCCGGTAAGTTATAGGAAGCAAAATTAAATGTCTGGTGCTTACACGACGGCATGTTTTACAAGGGAGAAGGAAACTGTGCAGAAAATGCATGGGCTTTTATTGTTGGATTTCATTGCCTGTATTGTGGTGGATGCTTTATGCTACGGAGAGCAAGTTTAATTGAACCAGATCGCTGATTTCATATAGTAGGGGGCATGGGGTGGGTTTTTTTTTGTTTTGTTTTCGGAGTTAACCGTTTCGGGGACTAGAGGCAGGCAGGGCTGAGCTCCACAGCTCCGAGTTTCAAGCCAGCAAATAAAAACACATTGCGCAAAAACAAACACCGAGCCCAGCTATCAAAGCCTCAATCTCTCGCTATTATTTTCCCTTGTATTTGGTGCACACCCCCCCCTTTTTTTTTTTTTTTAAATCACATCTGTCGTTCCCAGCCTTTCCCAGGACTGCAGAGCAAAGTGGACAGCTTCCATGTGACCACCTAGTACAGGAGGCGTTTTCTGCTGGGAAACTTTGCAGTGGTTTTCTCCTTTCCTTTCCTTCTGAGAGCTCAGAAAAGAAAA